>PVJD01008427.1:47780-72748 GCA_004026545.1 Mormoops blainvillei
CTCTCCACTGTTCACTGTCAGTTAGTAATTCAGTTCAATGTCTCCAGTTACATTTAACTTGCTTGTTTGTTCTGTTGATTAGTCTCCACTTATAGGTGAAATCATATGGTATTTGTCTTTCAGGGAAAAGGAAACATACCCACTACATGGAATGTTAAACTTCTGCTAGTTATACATATGTGTGGTGAAACTGTCATATTTTCCTGAGTTTTTAATCAGAAGAAGACTATGTCATAAGTACTCTAAGGATTTATGAAGGGCCTGGGGAGATGATTTTTCACCAAGTAAAGTGTTCCAATGTTTAAATTGTAAATATACAAATTCCAACTTTAAATTTCACTGGGAAATGTTTCATATTAGAAAAAGCTAATTTGGCTGGTTATCAGCTGGGAGGGGGAAGGGATAGAATGGGGGGAAAGGTGCAGGGATTAAGAAGCATAAATTGATAGGTACAAAATAGGGGGAGTTTAAGAATACTATAGGAAATAGAAAAGCCAAAGAACTTATTTGCATGACCCATGGACATGAATTAAGGGGGGGGGGTGTTACTGGAGGGAAGAGGGTACTGGGCAGACGGGGCAGAGCAGGAAAAATTAGGACAACTATAATAGCATAATCAATAAAAGATATTTAAAAAAAGGAAAATCTAATTTTTACCCTGGCCAGTGTTGCTCTGTTGGTTGAAACGTCGTCCCATAAACTGAAAAGTTGCAGGTTCAATTCCCCTTAGGGCACATACCTAGGTTGCAGGTTCAGTTCCCACTTGGGCCATGCACAGCAGGCAACCAGTCCACGTTTCTCTCTCACATCGATGTTTCTCTCCCTCTACACATCCCTTCCTCGCTCTCTGAAATCAATAAGCTTGCCCTTGGGTAAGGATTAAAAAAAGAAAAAGGAAAAAGCTAATTTTGAAAAATGTCTTTAGTAAAACTTTAATTATGACTTTGGTGACTTCTCATTCTAATATTTTTACACCTTTTTAAAAAACTATTTCCAAGAGATGTCTCAAATTCTGTTTCCATTTTAACCTCTTTCAGGAAAAAATTCTCACAAATAATTAATGTTTGTTGGGTCCATTTAATACGAAAGAAATAATGTTCAACCCAATGCATTTAGTATTAGCAACAATATTTACGTAATCCACTTCTTAGAATTAAAACAGAGCAGCATTAAAACGAATATAATCACTTTGAAATAAATTGTTTTAAATGTATTTGGCTCTCCGTGAACATTTTTTTAATTTTTTATTTTTCTAATTCATTGTTGTTCAATTACACCTGTCCCCATTTTCCCCCATTACTCTCCCCCACCCTACCCATCCCCATCTCCCACAGCCAATCCTCCCCCCACACATTGCTTTTGTCCATGGGTCCTTTTACGTGTTCCTTGAAGATCCTTCCCCTTCTTGCCCCCTCTTGCCTCCCCTCTGGTTACTGTCAGTTTGTTCTTTATTTCCATGTCTCTGGTTCTTTTAAAGTTAACCTATTCACTTTTACATCTTAACAAGAGGCTTTGAAATTTAGGTCACAAAACCTGAAGAAGAATGGACCTGGTCAGCACTCAGAGACAGCATTTCCAAAGCCATAAATGTAGCTAGAAACAAAAAAAAATATTTGCTATTTTCTTCTTGAGTGTATATAAACATATCTGTTCACCATGCAGAATCTTACTGATGTCTCTAGAACATTTAGCCTCATTTCAACTAAGTAAAAGGTCTAGTATTTCATTTTTCTTAAAACCTAACTGAATTTGTAACTTCCTAATGCAACAAACATAAACTGTGCTATCTATCTAAGGCAGTATTGTGAGTTAGCAGACTTTTTTTCTTTTTATATAAGATATCACTCTGGTACCTAGGGATCTAAAAAATGTATTAGGCAGCAAGTAAATATTGGTAAAAGGTAGAAGTTCTATGTAGAATGCTTCTCCAGAGTGTATTTACCTAAGAGACTGATAAATTCTCTAGATCACAGACTATGGACCTCATATCATGACAACTGAATAATTATTTTGAATAAATATGAAGGACAGATGCCAGAAGGAACAAGTCAGTAATGTCTTCACCCTTTATCCTACCAAGCTGGTCTTGAATAAATGGTTTTTAAGGTGAGCACAAAGGAGAGAATAAGGAGGGAAAAAGAGATAGAGGTATGGTCGGGAGAGGAGAAAAAGTACCTGAAACCTTTATTCATTTGGGTGTAAGACAGTACAGACATTAACAAAACTCTGGAAAGAGTAACATACACATCCGTTACCTGCCATCAGAAGGTATGAAATTAGTTGATCAAACTTTCTTTAGTGGGCAAATCTGAGAGTGGAATTTGGGGCACTGACTGGACATGGCGCTTCTGATAGAACATCATTAAGAGTGTTATGAATGAGGTGAAGAAATCCTGAATAGTTTAATGAGATTATTTTTTTTCCATTTGAAGTGTTCCATTTGAAGAGTATTAGCACAAGAGTGTCTAAGTTAGAAGGAAGAGCACTAGATTTAAAAAAACAGCATTTACCACTACCTGAAATTGTATCATATATTTATTGTTTACTGTCGTTTTCCACCTTTCAGTTTTTAATTGTTCAATTACAGTTGTCCCCATTTTCCCCCATTGCTCTCCCCTGCTCTGCCCACCCCACCTCCCACATTCAATCCTTCCCCCCCATTGTCCTCATCCATGGGTCCTTTATACATGTTCCTTGACTTGACCCTCCCCCTTCTTTGCCCCATTACTCCCTTCCCTCCTCTCCTCTGGTCACTGTCACTTTGTTCTTTATTTCCATATCGCTGGTTCTATTTTGCTTGCTTGTTTGTTTTGTTGATTAGGTTCCACTTACAAGTGAGATCATATGGTATTTTTCTTTCACCATCTGGCTTATTTCACTTAGCATAATGCTCTCCAGGTCCATCTGTGCTCTTGCAAAGGGTAGGAGCTCCTTCTTCCTTTCTGCTGCATAATATTCCATTGTGGAAATGTACCACAGTTTTGGGATCCACTCATTTACTGATGGACACTTAGGCTGTTTCCAGCACTTGGCTATTGTAAATAACACTGCTATGAACATTGGGGTGCATAGGTTCTTTTGAATTGGTGTTTCAGGATTCTTAGGGTGTCATCCCAGCAGTGGAATTGCTGGGTCATAAGGTAGTTCCATTTTCAGTTTTCTGATGAAATTCCATACTGATTTCCACAGTGGCTGCACCAGTCTGCATTCCCACCAACAGGATACTAGTGTTCCCTTTTCTGCACATCCTCGCCAGCACTTGTTGTTTGTTGATTTGTTTATGATGGCCATTCTGACTCACGTGAAGTGGTGTCTCACTGTGGTTTCAATTTGCATCTCTCTGATGGCTAGTGATGCTGAGCATCCTTTCATGTGTCTCTGGGCCCTGTGTGAATGTCCTCCTTGCAAAAGTGTCTGTTCAGGTCCTCTGCCCATTTTTTAATTGGATTATATGTCTTTTTCCTCCCTTTAAAACTTGAAGGCATGAAAACAGAGGCATTGTCTTGTTCGCCACTGTGTCTGCACAACCTACAATAGTGGCTGGCACATCCAGGGATCAAAAAATATTTGTTGAATTAATTAAGTCAAATTATGGTTCCGACACACTTTGAACATATGTAACATTTTGCGTGTGATTTTAAAACCTTCTTTTAGATTTCTCCTTCATATGTATTCTATATGCCTAAATATCAACCTTACTCTTCATTTTAGTGACACCATTGCCTTCAGTCTGGAAGCACCTCCACCTGCAGGTGTATGATTATTGTAGATTAGTAGGGGAGAGGAGAGTATGAGATCTTGAAAATAATAGTAATTCATCTAGTAGAAAATAATTATTAACCTAATTTACCAAATATTTAGGAACTTTATTCATAAAACAGGAACATAAAAATTATTTTCCTAGATGTAAACCCCAAATAGCGTTTACTATTAAAGACAGATTTAGTTATATTAATTAATAATTCAGAATTTGAAGATACTATGGACTTACATAGTACAAAGTTAATCCAATTTTACATATTTAAATGCAATAATAAAATTATAAAGCAATGAAAGTTAAATAAGCAATTATTCCAAATTTTTCTGCAAATTCTCAGCAACACAAGTGGAATGAAATACACTTAAAGCAAATTCAAATCCCATTTTGAGCCCAGATCACATTTAGGATCTGTGATAATTCTTGTTCTGTTTAATAAACCTCACTCTGTCCATCCAAAAACTGCACTGCATTTTGGTTTTGTGTTATATAACAGATATAATCTGATGCTTTAACGGAGACTCTGTTTTAGTTCCCTCAAGTATACTGATAAAAAATTGTTTCATAATAAATGAATTCAGTACTTGTCCTTGTTTTTTTTAATGTTACTGCTTTGGATAAGCAGTTAACATGTGATCTTACTGATAATCTTCCTAATGAAATTTTCATCATGCTCTATCCCAAACCATTAAACATAGTGCTTCTCATTAGGTTTGTAAATGTATCTTTGATGAAAATGTATAAAAGAGATGAAAACAGGGTAACTTTGTATGTTTTCTTTTCCATACCATGCTGTTTGTGAATTTGCTATTCATGTATTTTTAACAAACTTTTGTTTTAAATGATTGAACCTAGAAAGCATCTTCTTGTTGAGATACATTGTCCAAATATTAGGAGGAGTTAGAACATTACAGGTGGCTTCACACACAGTCATACCTTTTACACAACCTCCTCTTTATCCTGCATGAACCCTCCTTATATGCATTTTAGCCCAAGTAAGCTGCCAAATCTCATCTTGGTAATTAGCTTCAAGATAGGTCTCTAGGCAAGCCTCAAAACATCCAAGGGAAATGTTCCAGAAATATATTTTTTCTTTTGCCATATCTAAGCCTTACATCAGGCGGTAACATGGTAGTCATCTGCGTTCAGGGAACACAGTTTCTGGAGTTGCTTTTTTTTGTTTAGTTTTGTTTTGGTTTGGGTTTTTTGTTTGTTGCTAAAAAAGTATTTTACCTTGGACAAATTAAGTCATCTGAGTCTTTGTCTCTACATATATGCAATGAGGTGGTTGAACTAAATTGTCTCAGACTCCTGAATAGATCTCATATTTGGTGAATCTCAGTATAGATATTGGTGAGACATTTCATAAGCATTATGAATGCAGGGACTCTGCCTTATCGACTTTATAACCACAACATTCAATAAATATTGATTAATGTCAATTTCTCAGACTGAGAAATTGATATTGCCTACTTTTATAACCCAAGAGGATGAAAATTCTATAGGTACTCCCCTTTTATTAATATATGAATCTCCCCATGAGAAATAAACTCAATACAAGAATCATTGAGCACTACTGTACACTAAGCATTGAGAAAACGACTATTAAACTCTCCATGGTGTAGTCATTAATGGTAGACTGGAATGGATATTGTTAAAAAACAAAACAAAACAAAACAAAACACTTTAGCCATGGCCAGTGTGGCTCAGTTGGTTGGAGCATCGTCCTGAAAACCGAAAGGTTGTGGGTTTGATTTCAGGTCAGGGCATACCTCTAGGTTGCAGGTTCAGTCCCCAGTTGGGGCACATACAAGAGGCCACATCGATGTTTCTCTCCCTAGTTCTCTCCCTCCATTCCCTCTCTCTAAAATCAATAAACATGTGCTCAGGTGAGGATGAAAAAAAAACTTTAAAGACATACTAATCTATGTTTATCTGTAAGCTATGCCTAATTAAAAGTCTATTTATTTGAGTAACAGGGCCATAGCCTACTAGTATCATGCACTTATTATCATAACAAAAAGAAAAAAATACTGTAAGAAATCCTAACTGTATGATTTTGTTAACCAGTGTTACTCCAATAAATTCAATAAAAAGAAAAAACAAAACAAATCAAAACAAACAAAAAATCCAAACAAACCTACAGTGGATGCTACTGAGGTCAGGTCAAAGGAAGCAATTGAATATAAGCCTGAGGCTTAAAAAAAGCAAAAAAAAAAAAAACTTTAACTGATAGGGGTTAGGGCTGTGGTGAGGGACTGGGGCTCTATGGTGCTCCCTCATAATCAGGGATATCGGGGTGAGGGTCAGGGGTGAAGTGAGCATGCCATTATAGTGTTAGCGGATGGAGTGACAATAAGGAAACTAACCTGACAAGAATATCACTTTTCTACTAGGATGTAAAGGAAGCCAGGATTGGCTGGAGAAGGGCTAGGTTACAGAACCCTAAATATGATAGGCTCAGAAGCCTAAATATGACAGGCTCAGAAACATGGGCATGAAATGAATTTTGGAATATTATAGCATTTAATCTTTCAGAGAACTTTCAAATCCACTTAATTCCATTCACATCCAGTCTATGAAGTAAAAAAAAAATTATTCTCAAAGCAAGCATTTGTTTATCTAGTCCATTTGGTGGAGTGCCAAGAAGTCAGCTGCCACCTGTTCTTAAAATGCTGCCACCAACAGTTAGACGCGACTTAAATTTGACAAATTGGAGTTTTCAAAAAATGTCCCCAACCCTACTCCCAAGTCAAGATTCAAGTAAAGAGATGACTTCTAGTAGAGGCTTAATTGAGTCATGTTAATTTTTGAAAAATGCCATGGAATAACATTGCCCTAAAAGAAAGGACATTTTGCAAAGCATACCTGCTGTGCTTTGAAGAGGAGAAAGAAAAATATAGTAGAGCCATGAGCACCGCAGATGGAGAAAAAGATGATTGGGGGTAAAGGAAGGCAAAGAATGGGAAAGCTGTTTCACACTATTATCTGGAACTAACCCAAGAGGTGAATAAAGCTACTGTTTTTCTGTCCTGTTTTAGGAATTGTTCTATAACATTGCTTCCGCAAACACCTACTTTGCCACTTTGCCAGGCATTATTATATATCCTTGATAATATGATGAATAGAACTCACTCCTTACAAAGTAGCAACTTGGGTACAGACCAAGAAAATTACCAGCTATGCAGAAGCTCACACAGCAAGTTAGAAATAACTCCTGGAGAAGCCCTGCTTGCTCCAAAACTGATGTTTCCACTGTTCTCACATTAGCAACATTCAAAATGAAACTTCTAACTACTCTAAAGCCTGACCTCTTGTAATTTCGATGCTTTTTAGTCGCAGAACTTATAAATATTCCTTTAATCATTTCTTTTTTTAATCCTAATTAAAATTGTTGCAGACATATTTTACATCTAATAAAAGATCAATATCAGAAGTGAAAATTGCTATGAAACGCTTTGAATTTCTTTGTTTAAAATACATAGTACTTTAGAGGATAAAAGGGGGAAAATGGGACAACTGTAATAAATTAAATATACAAAAGAATAAAATAAAATGTATAGTACTTTAAAAATATATAGTACTTTAGTACTTCAGTATTTGGTATAATATAGCAAGTCAGTTTTGAAAATTAAAGAGAAATGTCAAATCTAACTCCTAAAATCATTATTAAATTATGTTTTCATTGAAACCTTTAATATTAATAGACTTACCATATTTTCCTGTGTATAATGCACTCTTTTTTGCCCAAATTTTTGAGGGAAAAATAAGAATGTGCATTACACATGAATAGTACCTGAAATACCTTGTATCTGTTCTTGTGTTCTGTAATTATTTGTTACATAAAATTTCTTGTACTATACTATGTTCACAAATAAATGCTAAAGTTCTTTTTAATACAGAAAATGAGTCTCTAAATATAAAAAATTAAAATGAAAGATTTTTTTTTCCTGAAAGTTAGGCCAAAAATATGGGTACGCATTATTCACAGCAAAATATGACAGTTTCTAAAATGTAAATGATTTCCATTTTAATCTTTTAATTGCAAATTAAGCCTCTCTGGTTGCCTTCCACATAAATTATTTTAAAATAAGGTAAATGTTTAATAAAGTAAATGACCGAAACCTCCAAATGAAATTTGCTTATTTTTTTAATATTCAACAACAAAATTCCTGTCATCTAGAAGTAGAAACTAAAACCAATATTTTAGTTTTGCTTCTGAAGTCTTTTGTCATAGTCTCAGTTTATCCCTTTATATAAAATGTCAAAACAGTCAAACCAAATAATGAAAAATTTAATCAACCAATTGTTTTTGTACCTCTTAAACAGGCTGTACGATTTGGGCAGAGAAACATCCATGATGTTTTTAAATCTTTCATAGAAGGAATTATGTACAGTCTACAGCACTAAAAATAAATTACTGGACTTCTCACAGAATAGGGAACAGAAATGGATGTGTCATTTTAAGCTAATTATAAAATGCAAAGTGGCTGTTACTAAGGGTTCGAATGTGTTTGGGCAATTCTACCGCTATGTCCTTCCTTATATAGCCCTCAACTAAAGCGAAGTTTCTCGGCCTTGTTATGAGGTGTTGTCCTATGCATCGTAAAGTGTTTTAGCCGCATCGCTGGCCTCTACCTAGATGCCACTCAAGCTGTGATGACCAAACATGTCTGTGGATATTGCAAAATGCCCCAAAAGAGAAAAATCACCCCCACTGAGAACCACTGAATTAAAGAAGCTTTATGTACAGGAAAGGAATCCCAAGTGGGAAAAAAAGCATTATTTTATTAATAATGGGCAAGTCCTTAGTATATCTCCAACTTTATACCTTCATTCCAACTGGTAAACTGTGCTGGACTTGACCGAAGACTGAAGGTGTAAATGACATTTTCTACTCCTTCCTTGTGAAATCCTTACCGCAATGAAAGCAAATAGTTTGCTTTTAGGTTTAAAACCACTTCAAATTTATAGTAATTGTTACACTGCTTCTCTTTTACCTGATCATAAATTGTTTTCCAGTATTTTGAGAACTGTTTCAACATAACTGATTTCCTTTGTAATCATCTGTATTTTATTTTATGCATTTAAAGATATTATTCTGAAAATGAGTTCACAAACTTGAACAGACTGTGAAGAGTTCCATGGCACAAATATCCTGATATAGACATTCCAGGAGGGACGAGGAGCTGAAACTTAGTCTGAGAGCTCTCAAAATACCTGAATGATGGTATCCTGAAATCTATGCATGCATGTTGTTTTAAGGCTTGGTAACCATTTTAAAAATATCGATTGTATCTTTGCGCTTTCATCTTGATATATTTCTGTTTTGACTTCAGTTTATTATATTGTTGACTGCTATAGTTTTGAAAAATAATAGCAGTAATTGCTATTGTTTATCAAGCACCAACGCTGTGCCAGACAAAATACTAGGTGAATACAGTAGGAATATTGTTTGCTATAATGTGTTAATTTGTAAAGCTCCTTGGGTTAAGGACCAAAAAAGTATTGATCCAAGAGACATAACTCTCTCTGTTTTGCCATAAACTGTGGTCTTGGACAAATCTCTATATTATTCTGAAATTATTTCTTCACCTGTAAAGTGGGAATGATTACATGTATTATAGATACTTTGTAGGCTTTTTGAATGATTCGGTTAGACAATGAATATGAAAGTGTAGTGTATGACACACTGAAAACTATACAAGTATTTAATAGTTGATATTTTGAAATTTTACATCAATAAATTTTATCTTCTTCCAAAAATAAAAAAGAAATTGGCATAGCTTACATGTATATCCAGAAATATCTGAAAAAGGAAAGTAGATATCATAATGGAAAAAATTGCCTGTTTCATCTTTAAAAATTATACTTTCTGATATATCTTTAAAAATAGCAAAAGCTTAATCTCAAATATGAAATTTTAGATTTAGCTCCCAAAATGTTAATATTAAAGTACTGTGTAGCTAAATATCCTCCTTGTTTTTTAAAAAGTACAGGTAAACTTAACTTCATATACACAAACAAAAATTTTCACTTTATCCAGTAAACTAAATGTCTACCTGGATATGTGGCTCAGGCTATGAGTTGTTATGTCATACATGAATATTTTGGTGGTATTGCAAGATAAACATCCTCTCTCAGTAATGATAAGGATGATAATGATGAATTTTAAACTATACTTTTATGTTTTATTATTTTAACATTAATGGTGAATCATTTTTAATATTACCTGAAATGGCTGGTTTGATGTGTAGCCTGAACATACCAAAATTTACAAAACTTCAAAATAGGTACAGGTGACTGTCTAAGGACAGTGTATTTAGGAGGAAATGCAAACTCTAACAAAATTAGGGGAAGCAATGGAGAGAAAGTATTGCATGTATGTTATGTTTCTTCTCTTTTATTTCAAAATTAAAAATACACACACCTTGTATGATGCTGAAAGATAAAGGCTAGAGGAAAAGCATATTAAAGTGTGAACACAACAGCAAAAAGAGCTAAAAGCAGAAACTCGATAATGTTTACTTATTTGTAATGTGGCTACTGGCGATAGGTATGATGAGGAAGAGTTTTAGGTTTCATGTTATTATTCTTATTATCATTAATAAAAAATTCAAATATAATAAAATGGAAAGCTTCCATAAAAAATGTAAAAGACCAGAAAATGACAAAAGAAAAGTCAGGAATTATTAGGACACTAATTACCATAGAAGAAATGGGGGAAATGTTTCAAAATACGTCCTGTTAAGGAGGTCAGCACAAAAGATTTTATGTACAATATTTCCTCAAATCTTAATATAATATATCATTCTGATGGTGTATAAACTTTTTTGAACTACCAATACCTTGCCTACCAAAAGCAAATCAAGAAAAAAACTGCCTGCATGGTCAATTATGAATATAAATGTAAAATTTTGAAATCTACACTAGCAAATTGATTCCAGCGGTGTATTAAAAGAACAATGACAGCGTGCCAAAGGTTTAGTGTAGAAATTCAAAAGTTTAATAGATTTTAGCCTCCTAACCCAATTCATCACATTAGGGTAAAAGAAGAAAATTCATGTATATGAACAACTTTAGGTACAGAAAATGTGATACATTTCATAATAATTCCTGGTTTAAATAAAAACTCTTCTGTATTTTTTCAGCTGTTGTTATATGTTACTTCTACCATTTTAAAGTTAAAATGTTATCATTGCCTGCTCTATCAGAGATAGCAGCATAATCATTATGAATGCACTCAACCTGACAGATTAATGTTATCCTTTTCTTTGTAGGTGTTTATAAATTTTTTTATGAAGGCAAAAGCCCAAAACTGGTTCAATTGTAAGTTTCTGTTTATTGGCTTTGTTTCCTTCTGTTTCTTGAAAATATCTTTTTCTCAACTGCTGCTTATATTGGGGAGCCAAAGCATAATATTGACATTGGACGGAGAATCGCTGTTATGGCATTTTTAAATGGTTGTATTAGCAGATATTTATTTTTACCATGATGGTTAATTGAAAATAATGAACACACTTGGGGTCTAAGAACTGGACATGACTCCAACTCAAGTGCATATATTTTCCTTTTGTCAGTCATTTTTCAAACTACCCCAGTTTCCCAATGAAATTTTAGTGGAATTAAAGTTGAACAATTTAAAACTGTATAGGAAATTTCTACCAGTTATAATTATCCATTTATCCAAACCTACTATTATGTATTTTGCCTGGGCTTAACCATCTATAGTGACAGCATCAGATAAATGATTTAGCCTTACTGGTTTGCATATACCAGCTAATTAGATTATAAATTTGTGTAAATTATGTGGACCAATAAACTAGGTTTAAAAACTAAAGATAGGTAAAATAATGTGACTGATAATTAAGTTTTAAAAACCAAGTTGGAGGGGAAATAAAAGATTTAACAGGACTACATGTTAGGGGCCTATGTGTTTTTTTCATAATCCTTTACTTTTCTTCTTCCAGAAAACACAGACTAATCATTCACGCATAGAAAACTCAGTATTTTTTCTCATTCCATTAAAGAGAGGCCTGTTTTTCAGATTTTTTTTAACATTGTGAAGAGATCATTCTTATAAAGAAGCCTACCTTCTGGTGAATCCTAATATCTGAACATATTTTTGCTGTCATGATAATTTTGTACAATATGCCCTGGGTGAACAAAACCTGCATTTTAAAGGTGACATTTTAATAAACCATGAGAACATTCATCCTTAATTTGAAAGCAACCCAAACTCTTAAAGAAAATCCTAAACAGTTTCACTGGGGATTGGTAGCTAATATAATTGGAGATCTAAATTCTCTGTCAAGCTTTATCACCAGCTAGTAATGACATTGCCCATGTCACTAAACTTCTGTTGGGTTTGTTTTTCTGCAAATAAAGCAAAGAATTAAGCTAAATGATTTCTAAAGTCATTCGTAGCTTAAAAATCCTGTAGTTCTAATGTACAAGAGAAGGGTTTATCTGAAAAATCTTCATCCCACAGTAGAAGGAAATGGTAGTGGTCATAATTTGATGTAGTAATTTTGCAAATGTCTATATTTGTGTGAACACACACAAAGAAAGAGTGACCTCTGCTTAGAAAAATATATAGCTAGATTTGGCTTTGTGAAGAGGCCTGTATTTTGAGCATAAACTCTTCAAATAAAAATAACTATTTCAAGGACTAGTTAACTGAAATCTCCTGGAGAACTTGCTCACATCCATAGAACCTTGTGAGAATACAGAATATTATAAAACTGACCAGGGTAAAGCAATAGTAATTTGGTAATTAGTGTAACTGGTTGTTATAAGCTAGACCCTGGAGTGAAGAGTTTTTAAAAATGCAGCTATAAACTTAAACTGTTAGACAGTCGTAAGGCAGTTATAATTAGTATAATGTAAACTGAATTATTAAAGGAAAATGCTTAATATTGTAAATAAATTTGCTTTTGAATTTTAAGGAAAAGAAATATATGCATTGGGGAGGAACTCAGTACATATAAGTACTTTGAGACAAAAAAATTAGTTCATAATATTTACCATATTATATATATATTTTTAAATTTTTTAACCTTTATTGTATTTTTCCATTACCATTTAGGAGACCAAATTTGAATGTTTATTATATTGAGATGCTTTGAATGGATGAAAAAAGAACCTGATTCTACTCTTAATCATGTTCCTACCCCTGTTTACTTACCACAAAGGTTGACTTGTGTTCAATAGCTGTGATTTTCACTTAAACCATAATTTATTTAAATTTTAGGTAAAGCTTTGTGGTTTTAGGCTATTTACATATACATGGAATACCCAAAGTATTTGGATTAAAACCACCCAGACATCCATTAAGTAACTGTAATAAGAAGATAGCCAGGAAATAGAAAAAGTTTTCCAAAATACCAACAGCCGTAAAATACATAAGAATAAACTTCATGTGAAATGTGTAAGTCACACAGTGGGAGAAAATGCGAAACTATTCAGAGAGGAACAAAGGAAGGCTTGAAAAAATGTCATATAGTGATGTCCCTGCCTTAGGGACTCACTCTTGTAAATATGACAAATGTCCTCAAATTAATTTTAAATATAATATTATTTTAATTAAAACTTTAGTGGGATTTGTTTGGAAGTTAACTCTAAAGGTTTATCTGGGAGAAAACATCAGAAACTTGGATGAAAAAAATTCTAAGGTTAATTAAGAGGGTCTCTAACCTAATAAATCCCAAAATGCAAACTAAATATATAACTTGTAATCTGTTGTACTGGCAAAACAAAAACATATGGAAATTTAAATGAAATAAATTATAAAATCCAGAAACAGATTAGTATAAAATAATTTAATATGTAATTATATTTCAAATTTATGAAGAAAAGATAGATTATTCAATAGATAGTTTGGGGCAACTGTCAAAACATTTGGAAAAGAGGCCCTGGCTGATGTGGCTCATTTGGTTGGAGCTTTGTCCAGTAATGGAAAGGTTGCAAGTTTGATCCCCGGTCAGGGCACATACCTAGGTTGTAAGTACAGTCCTCGGCCCAAACATGTACAGGAGGCAGTTGATCCATGTTTATCTCTAACATTGATGTTTCTCTCTCTCCCTTCCCCTCTCTCTAAAAGCAATGGAAAAAACATGTCCTTGGATGAAAATGAAAAAATATCATTTAGAAAAGAGAACTATGCCTAGATCACTATATTATATCATATACCAAAAAAATTCCAGAAGTATTGATTTGAGTGTAAAAATAATTAATTCTAAATGTAATGCTAAAACAGAAAACAAAATATTAATACATTTGACCAAATAGTTAAAACTTATGTGCATACAAAATGCTACAAGAAAAGTAAAATACAAGATATTTGGGGGGAAATATTTGCTATATATGACAGACAAAAGGTTAATATCCTTAATATATCAGTGAGGTAATGATTAACAGGCCATTAAGAAGTAAATGGCTAGAAGGTGGTTAAAATATGGGCTACAAATGGTCATACTAAATAAAATATAAAGATATCACCATTTGCTGTTAGAAGAAACATTTTTTTCTCATGTTGATGCATTGTTGTATTATTGTAAACTTATGAAAATCTTATGATAACATTGTGATAGTTTACAAATTAACTTTATTCCTATTTGTTTTTGCAGTGTCTTGGTTAAGAAGGGTATTACCCTCATTTTTCTCTGAGGAAGACCAATATTTTTGGTCTAGAACTCGATTTTATGCAATGGCTTGTACTGAGTTGGGCCATGGGGAATCCAAGGGATGGCTTTGGAACAAAAGACAGTCTAGAGGAATCTCCTTTTTTAGTTGGAAAAGGTGCTGGTTTATTTTGAAACAGTCAACTCTCTACTGGTTCTCACACCTGAACGTAAGTGCACCAGGAAGAAAGAAAATCCATCTGCTATCACTGAGTTAGAATAGTTCTTAATCTTTGAATTAGTATTAGGGAAGTGAATGTCTGACAAATACAGGGATGCTCATAATACCTAACATTAGGAAATTGACAACCGATGTTACTTTTTGCTAGAAACAAATTTATAAGAAAGACATTGTAATTAACGGTTTAGAAACCAAAAATACCTGGCTTGTTATCCAGGCTCTTTTACTTAGATTCAAGAGACAGGGCACATTATTTAACTTCTCTGAGACTCATTTTCTTCATTTTTCTCAAGGCAAGTAATATTTGCCTACTATTTTTATCCCTCTCATACATATCCTCTCCCTCTCAACCTTATTCATCTCATAGACTTTTAAACATGCTGCGATCTTTTTCATTTAAATAAAAATCAGGTAAATGAGACACATTTTAGTGAGGCCAGGTTGTTTTTTGTTCTTGTTCATTTGTTTGTTTTTGTGGAGAAGGGAAAAGATCATGACTCTGTTGTCAGACACATTGAACATAAGGTGTCCTTAATTTATCCCAGTGGAGGAACAAGTCTCAAGCTGAAAATAAATACCCAGCTTTGACCCTAACTCTCTGCCTTTCACAGCCCAAATTCTTAATAGTGATCTTTATACTTGCTGTCTTTATTATCTCTCTCTCCTCAGTGCTCTCCAATCTCTCTTCTACCCACATTACTCCACTGGAAAACGTTAACAAGGTTACCCTGAGCCTCCATGTGGCTAAGGCTAGCAGACATTTTCAAACCTTATTGTCAAACCTTGTATTAACTCCCCCTGATTTTCCTCCTACACCTTCTGCTGCTCCTACCACTCTTCATCTGTCACTTTTGCAGGATTTTGGTACTCTCCCAGACTCTTAAAAGTTGGAGTTCATCAGGAATCAGTTCTAGCCTTTCTTTTCATCCTCTACTCATTCTAGATTGTTGAACCTGTGTCCATGACTTCATTTAATACACACACACACACACACACACACACACACACACACACACACACCACATACTTATATCTACACCCTCGAATGCTATTCTGAATTTTGAGATTCATGAGTTTGCTTCATCTCTCCACTGGGATATCTCAAGAGCACCTATTATTCAGTGTGTACAAAACAAAAATTATGATCTTGCTTTTCTCAAAACTCTGTTTCCTCCCAGTGATTTTCCTCTAAAGAGTCACCCTCAAATCCTCCATTCGTTCAACTCCTATAGTTATTCATGTCAACTCTGGCCAGTATTGTCTCCTAAATATCTTTCAAGTCCATTAACTTCTTTCCATTGCCATGGCCTCCACCCAGGTCTAAGCTATCACCATGTTTCACCTGAACAATTCCCCATAGCCTTTTAAGCTGTCTCTCCCCATCTGCTTTTGCCTCCTTCTAACCTGTCTACCTCTCTGAGCAGAGGGATTTTTAAGTGAAAATTTGATCATAGCACCACTAACAAACCTCCCCCAACTCTCTCAGCCACCCCACTTATTAAAAACCATCAATAATTTCACATTACTCTTAGAGCAAATTTTTAATGTGGTTAGTATGGAGTACCAGGCTTCATATGGCCCTGTACCTCTCAAATCACATCTTGTATCATGCACCCCTGTAATTTTTACACTCTAGACACACTGGCCTTCTTTCACTCCCTCTAATGTGCCGTGTTCCATCCATTCACAGGACCTTTGCATATGCCATTCCTTCTTTTTGATTTCCTTTAGATTTCACTTCAACACATCACTAGTTTAGGAAAGCCTTCCTAATCGCCTCACCCTAGCTTGCTCAATTATTATTAGCTCTCATAGCATCATGTACTTCTCTCCTTCATACCATTTATTACACTTATAATTTTACATTTTTGTTTGTAATTATTGTGTTAATGGATGTATCCCCATGGATCATAATCTCTCCCAAACTCTCTCTCCCTCTCTCTCAAATCCATCCCAAATAGATCAACAAAGTGTCTGTGGCACAATCTATATGTTCATTATATATTAGTTGAATTAATGAACAGTTGTGATGATTAAATGACTTAATGTATATAAAGTACCATTGCACAGTGCCTGTCACATAATAGGTCTTCAGTAAATATTACTTTCCATCATTTTTTAATTTTCTTGTCCCCAACCAATGTTCAGAATGTTCTATTTCAAGTATAAAACATTTTAAGGGCAATTTGGAAATATCAAATCATTCCATGTTTTTCATAGTCCCACATGATGAATATCATTTATCATATCCCTATCCAAATTAAATGTTAAAAAGTAGTAAATTCTATCCACCGTGTTTCACTTCATTGGCAGAATACTCTTACAATTAATTAGATTAACACAAGCTGAATCAAAGTTCCAGTGCCTTTTTTAATGGACCCACTTTTGTGAGTATTTTTTCCAGGTGATCCTTTGTCAGGCTGTTATTAAATGTATGAGATTTTAATTTTTTAATTCAGTGATTGCTGACTTTTTATTTTCATATAATTTAAATACTTCTATAGAACCTTTCCTTAGGAACTTCAATGCATGTTATAAACATTACAACATATCAACACTCTGTTCTTCTTTCTTATCCTTGAAGAAATTGTGACACAGAAAGAATAAGTGACTTGATAGACATTGGTACAATTACAATCACTAGACCTTACTAAGCTCTATAAATAACTTGGAAAATGTTAGTAACCTTTGTGTCATTTTATGACAATTTCTTAGAAAGTTAATAGGTTGTTTCTAATATCAGAGATCAGGAGAGAAAAAATAGGATAAGAAAGACATGGGAATAATGGCCATATTCCAAATACTGGTCTTTGATGCACTAAACAATTTAATGCTGAGTAGTTTCATTATTAGATATTTTAAAAGGGTTTTAGAAATGAAAATAATAGGTATATATGATCATTGTTCTATATTAGACAACTTAAGGGTTACAAATGTGTTAAGTTTTGCTGTAACCACTGTGTTTGCTGGTCTTTGTCAATATATTGTTTGTCTGCTTTGAATGTCCTAATGAAATTGAAAGCTATTTACATATTTTGAAGTAACTCTGTATAATCATTAGTAGAAGACTTTGTTGTTACCATCACTGGTTTAATAAATGCATGACCCATTCACTTTGCACAGAGCTATTTAAGTGCATGCTAAGCAAACGGCATTCTTGAATAAGCTGTCTAGAAAAATACGGTCATTACCACTTTGGTGACCCATTTCTTGGCTCTTCATTTCAAGGTCTAACATTATCTGTTAAACCTTTTCCTTACATTCTCTTATCCTTTCTTTTTCCCATTTTTTTTTGTAGGATACCAAAGCCGATGGTTTTATATATCTACCTGAGTTCAGATTTAACTTGGCTCCACATTCCAGAAAAAACAAGTAAGTAGTAGTAGATCCTCAAGTACAAGGTCTACATCAGCACTGTACAACAGAAATATAATGTGATCTACATATATAATTTTAAGCTTTTTAGTAGTCATATTCCTGGTCTTTTGGAGTATTGATGTTCCAGCATTATGTTGTAATTAGAATTTATAGTTAACAGAGTCCATAAAATTAACACATTCGTTCTATTACTTTTAAATTAACACACTACTTTAGTCCATTTTTTCACCTTCCTTCACTTTATTTGCAAAATATCCAAAATATCTACTACTCTCCTTTGGAGAAAGAATCATATGTGATTTTTTTATTGCGTATTTCTCTCTTTAATTTACTGTATTACAATACCTAATATTTTGCAATGTTCTTCAAGTGATACATTGTCATTCCTGTACCATGATTTCTATAATTTAAAATATATACATAAAATCATTAGTAAGCTTAGGAAGAGGCAATCCAATCAGCATCAGGTTGTTATCTTTCTTTTTGTTTATTTATTATGGCTTAATAAAGCCACATACATGAGCTTAATTCTATCAACCATACCATTTAGGCTGTTACATCAGAGCTGTAAAATAAAGGTGTTAGGGGCATGCCAGTATAAAACTAGGATATATTGAAAGGATACATGTATATATAAGTTACTGAATGTTATACTTCCTCTATTGTGTTAGACTCTTCTTATTGCTTATCTTTTTTTATCACACTTCAGAACAGATATAATGAAACTTGAGAAGACTCAGGGAGTACAAATAAATCCAATCAAAGGGATATAAAAATAGATTCCATGAAGAAACCTTAAAGAAATTATTGTGGTTTAGTGGCAGAGAGAGTGATATAATTATATAATGTAAAAATTTTGAAAAGTATACGGAATGACAGTTGAAAAATTGAAAGGAAAATTGCAAAGAAATGTATTTAAATTGAAGCAGGAGAGCTTGACTTATCTATAAGGTGGAACCTGTGATTAGAATTGGCTATTGAGAAAGGTGATAGAGTTTTCACCTTTTAATACTTTAAACTCTCTCGGACCCTTTAAATATCCAACCCTGAAGTAAGATGTAGAAGCAAATTGTTCTCTTAAGTAACTTTCCAACTGCAAGACCACATAATTTTTTATTGTGGACTTGAAAGTTTGTCTAAATAATACTGAACTGTGTATCAAGCATCGCTGTGAAGACAGCATGATTTTTCCACACCTGGCCTATGATACAGAGGAGTGATGTGTCTAACAGTAACAGGGATGACGACAAAAAACTAACCTTCTTTTCGAAGTTGAATAGAGTTAAGCTACTCAAAGTCCAAGTCACTTACCATGAGAAGTAATTCACTAAATGATAACAGCAATACAATCATAGGGATCACATCTGTCAAATTTTGTGTATACTAATTAAAAGTTCCTTAAATGACACATTAGATAAGATGGATTTAATTGATATTTTAGAGCAATACACCACAAATCAGGAGAATATATATTCTTTTCAACTGCACATGGAACCAGCATTATTCACAATAGCCAAGATATGGAAGAAACATAAGGGCCCATCAATGGACGGTTGGATAAAGAAGATGCAGTCCGCACATACAATGGAATATTATTAGGCCATAAAAAGAATGACATCTCACCATTTGTGGCAAACAATCCAATTAAAGAACGGGTAAAGGACTGAGAAGTACAAATATTTTAAGCCAGCGTCAATTCTTACAGCGATATGCGCTAAGATCCTTTTGAATATTGCAGTCTTTTATAGAATGTTGCTCTCCTTAAAAAGTACTTGAAAACTTCTAACGTCCAAAAACCCAATTGTTGTCAACCTACCACCTTTTCAGCACCTAATTTTTGCCAGGTACTGTATACTAAGCACTTCTAATACACTATTCCCTTTAATACTCACAATGGCCCTGTGGGGCATTATTTTAATTTTACATATGTGAACACTGAGAGGTTAAATGAACTTGCCCGCAGTCATTCAGCTAGTAAGTGGCACAGTCTGGATTTGAGCTCAAATTTGGTTGATCCCAAAGTCTGGGCTCTTCACTCTACATCATGCTACAGGGAACTGTAAAAATATACATGCAGCCCTGGCTTGTGTGGCTCAGTGGATTGAGTGCCTGCCTGTGAACCAAATGGTTGCCAGTTCGATTCCCAGTCAGGGCACATGTCTGTGGTGTAGGCCAAGTCCTCAGTTTATTTATTCACAGGCTGACAATGCTTTGATAAAAAATGAATATGTCTTGCTTGATTAGATTTACACACATTTACTTGACTTTTAAAAGAATGAGCAATAAAATTGAAAAGTTATTTTACAAGTATGATTATCTTGGCTATTCTATTTATGAGCTGATTACAGCTCTATAGCATGTTAAAGCTCATCATTTTTTCAAAGAAATCATATTTTATCTGTTTCCATATCAAGCATGGTCCTTATGAAAGTTTATCAATGTAGTTTTACTTTGGTAAGAAAAAAATTCCATATGAATAAAATATACACTATAAGACATTAATTTCAATTAGGGAAAGCGGCAGATTATTGGTATTTTAAATTACATCCTACTGATTTAAAGTGTGAAGACTGACATCATCAATGAATCTTTGACTATAAAAGCTTCTTATGTTCATATTAAATTTAGATTAAAAGGTAATTAAATTACCTATAATGTAAAGGAAAATTGCTTATATTTATACCCACCAGGCCAGAAATAAGGACTGTTCTTCTCTTAGTGGGTGTATGTAGCCCACTGTCAATTGTAATTATGTTGAATTTAATCTTGTCGCACTGTTGGTCTATTATTTATGTCCCCGAGACCAAAGCACAACAAAATTCTTATTGTCTTGAGACGAAAAAAAAAAGAGCAACATTCGTACTGATAGCACTTAAGTAGTAAATTGTTGTAAAACCAAAATAAAATTCTTACAACATCAGAAAGGCTGTGTGAATACTCCCAGAAAAGAGCCGAGTGATGAGTGAAGCGCTAAGCCGCCTGGAAAACCACTGAAAACATGCAAATGTGAAAGCAATAATGTGTTTGTTCTATCACGGCAAGAAGTGAAGTAGTAGATTGCTCAGCTCCTGAGAGACAAGGATTAAAGGTGGAGTGTTGTTTTATAAAAGGAAAAAGACATGAATATGTTTAAAGGTTTAAAAGAATGAACCAATAAAAAAGAAGATTAAGAATATGATGTTAAAGGAAATTGCTGATGAAAAAAAGAGGCAAAAGAGGATTACATGAAGGACATGTGAGGAATTATATTTTTAAAAGGAGTGAAATAGCTGAGGACTGATAAAGATGCAGGCAAGTTTGCAGAAAGAGTAGCATTAAAAGCTTTTCGTGCCTCTTCGTTTCCTACTGTACTCTGAGTTAAACCATTAAAGATATTTTTAAATCGTACATAGAAAAGTTCAAATGTGTCATTACACAGAAAGTGAATAATACATTCAGCCTGAAACATTTGAATAGTCCTACTAAACAATTTCAAAGCAATAAAATGTTTCCAGGTAAAAGCAATTCTTAGCCTGAGCTGTCAATAGAGATACTGAATTCTCCTGAACTTTCAAAGTACAAGCACAACCTAAGTGAACATATTCCATAATCAGTAAACCAATAGTAAGACTGTGATAGACAAACAATCTTAACGTCTGCTTGGTTCTCTACATCAAAATTATTTTCTCTTCTGGTTAGAGAAATGTTAAAAAATTCTACAATGAACTTTTGTTGATTGAACTTAACATATTGATTGTGAAACAAGGATTTAGATAGATTTCTAAATGCTCTTCCAGAAGTTTTATGTAATTTAAAATTTTATCAGATATTTAGTTTAAAATAATAGTTACATTATATCACTTTTTTCTGAAAAAAGCTGCCTCTGTGGCAAATGATTTCATTGCAAAAGTGAAAGAAAAGAAATATAGAATAGTTTTAATTAAAGTTTCTATGGCTCCATAAAATATAATAATTTATTTAAATATAAAACAAAAATGAAAATTAAATCATTGACAATGGATTGATTTGTACATGTTTTCTTTCAAAAGTGAAGGAGACTGCATAATTTGAAAATTTAGTAATAACTGATGAATAAAAACTGCACTGAATTTGGAACAGACAGACAGCTGTCAGAGTGGAGGGGGGAAGGAGGACTAGATGAAGGAAGGAGAAGGGATTAGCCAAAGTTCAAACATGCATAGCCCATAGACACAGACAACAATGTAGTGATGGCCAGAGGGAGTTGGGTGGAGGTGGATAAAGGTGGCGGGAGAGGGAGAATGGGAACATCTGTAATAGTGTCAACAATAAAAATAAAGTTAAAAATAAATAAGGAATAGTTTTTTAAAAACTACACTGAGTTTAGGGAAGGGACAAGTCAAGGAACATGAAAAGGGGACTCATGGGCACAGACAATGAGGTGGGGATCGACAGTGGGAGTAGGGGTGGGCGGGGCAGGGGAGAGCAATGGGGGGAAAGGTGGGACAACTGTAACTGAACAACAATAAAAAATAAAAAGGTACACAGAGTTTAAAAGTTCATGACTATAATGTCATCTATTTCCAATATGACTTTCACTTAAAGCAAATTTAATATGTATTGAAATAAATTTCAGATTATGCTTCACTTCATTCTGATAGGTGCGAAATCTGAGACACTGATTGAATTAAGCTTTGTGCCCCAGATCTGCCTATCCCTGTTAGAATACTTAAGACCTTGTGTATCCCTAACTCTCCACTCAATATATGTAAGGTTTTCTTTTATAAAGTAATATAATATTTATGTTTTATGTAAAATATTGTGTGTTTACTTTAAATATTATATCATACAAAATTATCAATATTATCAATATATTTATACAGGGCCTTTTAATCTTAAAACTAAAGAAGCAATGCTCTGCATAGAAGAGACAGGGCTATAGATTTGTTTGTTAGTTCCATTACTGTCCACATAGAAAGAGAACACTCACACACATTAAAAAACATGGATTAATATCATATGATCTCACCTATAACTAGAACCTCATCAATAAAACAAACAAGCAAGCAAGATAGAACCTGAGACATGGAAACAAAGAACAAACTAACAGTAACCAGAGGGGAGGGAGTTGGGGCATAACGGAGGAAAGAAGGGGAAGGGTCATCAAGGGCTGTGTATAAAGAATCCATGGACAAGGACAAAGGGGTGGGGTAGGAGGATTGAATGTAGGAGGTGGGGGGTGGGCAGGGCAGGGGAGAGTAATGGCGGGAAATGGGGTCAACTGTAATTGAACAACAGTTAGAAAAACATGGATTGTAACGTTCGCTTGTTAATGGTTAGGATGTCTGAGCAAGTTCATCTGTTACTCACAAATTTAAGTGTATATTGCATGAAAAGTGATCAACAGAATCATGCTGAATAATCAAATCAGAGCAAGTGCTTGATCCTGTAAGCGGCAGACTCAGCAACCTTAGCAAGTACAATTTCTCTTAAGATTTGATTAATTGGGATAGATAAGCTCATTAAAGAAGATCTGCATACCAATTTGTTTCTGTTTAAAAAGTCAATCATTGTTTTCTTCTCAATAAAACAGAAAATAGAAAATTGGAAGCTACATCTACAAGCTACTTTCACCTGTGAGTAAAGATTATATTAGCGGTATAGAATTAAACAACTCAGAAAATTCTTATATACTTATAAAAATTAAGTGCAAGATAAATGAATCTCCTTTTATTTTTGATTATTTGCAGATAAATAATCAGAGAAAGGAATATAATGAGGCAAGATATAAAATATTAAATGCCTTTTAACATAACTAAAATATAAAACAGAACTTCAAAGGCAAGAAGAGTGTATAAAAATACAAAACCACAGGAAAATATTACAAGTATTAATCTAAAAAATTATGAAGCTACAGTCACTAGAATTCCTATTTCAAAATAAATGGAAGCTGTTATACACTAAGCATGTCACACATAAAACCAAAATATTAATGTTGATTTTTCCCAATATGTTGTCCATTTTACATAAACATCAAAATAGATAATAGATGGACCCAAAGTAGCCTAGCAATTGGTGAATTAAATGAACAATCACTTAGATCCACTAGATGTTACCCTAACCTGAACAATCAATTCAAACCAAGTGGAAGAATTCCTGGCACCTGTAGACATAGCCATGGTTGTTTGTATTTAGTGGGTTTTTTTTAATATTGACATATTTAGTTTATTCAGTTGCTTGTATACTTCTCTGTAAGGGAGCTTCTGTTAACTATTCCATGAAATACTCTGCTTCACACCACATGTTATCTTAGGCATGACATCAGGTACAAAAAATATTCTTTTTAAATTTTTTATTGTTGTTCAGGTACAGTTTTGTCCATTTCCCCACCACCACTTCCCCCACTCTCAATCCCACCCCCTTGACTTTGTCCATGACTCCCCCATATATGTTCCTTGACCACCCTTCCCCTGTTTCACCCCTGTCTTCCCCTCCCCCCTCCTCTGTTCACTGTCAGTTTGTTCTTCACGTCAATGTCTCCAGTGACATTTAACTTCCTTGTTTGTTCTGTTGATTAGGTTCCACTTAGAGGTGAGATCATATGGTGTTTGTATTTCACTGCCTGGTTTATTTAACTTAGCATAATGCTCTCCAGATCCATCCATGCTGTCGCGAAGGGTAGTAGCTCCTTCTTTCTTTCTGCTGCTTAGTATTCCATTGTGTATTCCCTCTACCATGGTTTTTTGATCCACTCATCTATTGCTGGGAACTTAGGCTGTTTCCAGCACTTGGCTATTGTAAATTGTGCTGCTATGAACATTGGGGTACAGAGATTCTTTTGAATTGGTGTTTCTGGATTTTTAGGACATAATCCCAGCAGTGGAATTGGTGGGTCAAAAGGCAGTTCCATTTCTAGTTTTTTGAGGAAATTCCAGACTGTTTTCCACAGTGGCAGTAGCAGTCTGCATTCCCACCAACAGTGCACGAGGGTTCCCTTTTCTCCACATCCTCG
>PVJD01008428.1:0-72606 GCA_004026545.1 Mormoops blainvillei
GGGGAGGGGAGAGGAGAGGTGGGGAGGGGAGAGGAGAGGGGAGGAGACTTTCAGTTCTGGCACAACCTTTAGGAAGCTATGTCTTTTACTTTGAAGGAACATTCTCAAGGTACCATGAGAGCTGAGACTGTGTCTTGCTCAGTATTTCCAATGTTTACTAAGGTGACTGACACTCCCGTGATTGTCAGATTCATAATATGTTGGATTATTATTTTATGAACAATAGAAACTGTCCTTGGAGCATTTCACTTGGTTTTGGAGTTCACTTCAGCCCAAATGAACAGAACTCTCCTAGTTAGTTTATAAACCAGGCTAGTTTCCATCCTTGCTTTTTCTCTCTCACTTGTCCGAGGTCTCTAGCTGTGGGGGGTCTCAGGATTTCAGAATACATGCATTTTTATAAATTAACAAAATCCTTGTGCTTTTAAAGGAGTGTGGGAGCCTATTCATATTCAAATAAGAGTTTTCATTCTTTAACCTCTCGAGATAGATGAATAAAACAGTCCAAACTTCAGCTTAATCTGGAGATCCCCGTTCCTTTCATGGAGCGGGTGCTGCTCAGTGGGTGGAGATGACTCATCCTGAAACTCAGCAGCCACAGCACTCAGATGGGGGGAACAGCCAGACTGCAGGCCGGGAGGAAAGAGTGGGAGGGCAAGGAGAAGGCGGAAAAAAGGACCAGGACTCCCAGAACAGAAAAACAGCCTGTGCTTCCAGGATGGACTGCAAGGTTGACTGCCTGTCCAGGTAATTCCAGATGTTCCTTCTTCTTCTTGCCAGTCATTTTCCCATAACTGATTCCAGGAACCACTTTTGCCAGCAAGCTAATGCTACCACTTTCGCTAGACTGTGCGTTCCTGGAGTGCACACCCGGAGCCTTATTCATCTTTTATTCATCGGGACGCCCACGCTCCATGCCTGGCCCGAAGGCTACTAGTAGATGTTTGCTGAGTAAGTGATACTTGAGGATCTGGGATCATCTTGAAAGCTACAACTAATGAACTGACCCCACAAAAGGAGAATTCAACATCTGGCCCCTGACCTACTGGAGGACACGGGTTGCTAACTTTTCAGGTCACCCACAGTTATTTGAGGCTGCATTCATCTCTTTGATTCCTCTGCTGTTTGAAAAGTTGCTGTTTGGGAACTCAGACACTTATTACCCGGTTCTCGCGTGCAGTGTGGGAAGAATGGAGCTGGTTTCACTGAAGGAGGAAAGGCTGCTGTCTACTTCCGAAGAGGGCCAACAGATGGAACACACAAATCCAGCGTCTACCGCCACCGCCCAGGAGCTGTGATTTTGGGAAAGTTTGCACCTACCAACAGATCACAGGATTAGAAGACAGTGCAGGGCCTAGAGGCCACAGTGAGATATGTTCCAAGACTTTGGAAATACAGTTTACTGTAAGAGTTCAACTACTAAAATCCATACATAATGGATGTGATTAGCGATCTATGGGCGTAAACCAGGAAATCGTTCCTAAATATGTGACTCAAGGGCTTGGGAAAACCTAAGATACCAGTCAAGTTGAACTAGAAGAATCCTGAGGGAAGCAGGCAGGACGGTACTCAGAACCCAGCCAACAGAAGGCGTACTGTTTAAAGAAGGCCTCTGAACAGAACGCGTCTGTCTGGGGAGTGAGGCGCTCAGGGAAAACGCTCAGCTGCAAGAGTAAAGGGAAAGGAGGTCTGTAGGGGCAAACACTGGTAAGCCCACCCAGGCACCATCCTGGACAGAGGCTTTCCTGGACTCTGACTTGGGGAGGGTGCCTAAGGCTCTGTAATGGAAGTACTTCAGAAGCTCAGCTTATCCTTCCCTCTTTCATTCTGAGGGAATGTGCTGATTAAGCCAAAGTGAATGACCCTTATCAGTTACATCGGCCAGGGTTAATGAACAAATTCGCATTGTGTGTGTGTGTGTGTGTGTGTGTGTGAGAGAGAGAGAGAGAGAGAGAGAGAGAGAGAAAGAGAGTGGCATGTGGATGTACTACACAGGCTTAGAGTTTCTGTGTAGGCACCTGGAGGATGGGGAGTACTATTCTAATGATGTCAGGAGAGTCGGGATTCAAAGCCCGAAAGGATGGTGGTGAGTCCTGGGGGCCAAAGCCATTACTGGGCTTTCTGCTCATCCTTGTGGGTCATAGACCTAGCTGCCCATTTTCAGGTGCTACAGAAGACACTCTTCAAAGACAATGGCCATCCCTTTGCTTCCTGGAGATACTATTCTTTTATCCAAAGTTCCCAGACTTTTTAAAACTACGGCGACCTCATGACTCACTCACTGCATCCCCTACTGTGTGAAGAACTCCCCCTTCCCACCTCCTCATAGCCCGCTGTGAATGGGAACCACCCTTTGAAGATCACAGTCCCAGCTGCAAGCCAACATTTATTAGAATTGTACAACAGGATTGTCCTTATCTTGGCAGTCCGTTCAACTCTGCATAGATATGTGGCCCCAAGTCAGGGGTGCTTCTCAGAGGGAACATCAGGGCTGGGGCTAAGATCTAGAGCCTCTTGATGGAATGATAAGGACCACCTAATTCATAGATAAGAAAAAATCACTAGAAGGGAGAGGAGCACAGCAAAGGAAAATAGCCGAACCCAAGAGAAAGAAACATGTTCTCCATGTTTCCTACAATATCTGTCGTTGTGGCTACAGATATATTTTAAAGGAAGAAGCCATGTCTCTCATCTACCAGTCATGACAACTCAACAAGTTTTAACCCCACATCTCCTATCCATTCCTTGTAAAGAAATAACTGAACACAGTATGTTGTATTCTTTGCTTGCGGGATTCTTCTTTTCATTTTTATCCGAGCCTTTTCAGCCAAAAATATTTGCCCTAAACCTATATAGCAAGTATCTCAGTTGAAGACTGCACCAAAGGCCACTGACAGCTCCGCTCCTTTCTTAAGACAATGCCCTTAGGGGGACCAAGGGGGAAAGTTGGGGCCAACTGTCATGGCATAAACAATAAAATATAGTATAAAATAAAAAAGACAATGCTCCTTAGTTGAAACACCGATACATACTCATGTATGCGAATTTACTCAAGTTCCTCGAGAAAAATGCAATGTGTGATAGTAAGGGCAGGAAGGGGTGACATGAAGAAAAATGTGTGAAAATAAAATAAACAAAATAAAACCCAGGAATAATTTAATTTTGTGAGTTATCCTAAATAATATTTTCGACCATCTGTCAAGGACACAGAGTGCGGCATTTAGATCCACACGGGTGGCTGAAGGGGGAGCATCAGGCCCCCATTTCCCAGAAAGTTACTAGTTGTTGTGGGGCGTCCAAATCGCTCACCTTCCTTCTGGCACTTACCTGTGGAAGGATAATGGCAGTCTGCTCATTCTGACCACCGTCAGTTCAGGGACGATAACCACACTTCTTGATGAAGTTGGCCCTGGCTGTTACAGCCCCATAGTGTGGACATAATAAGCCACCGTAAGAAACAGAACCTCAGTCTTTCCACTTATAGAGTGGCGTATGCATAATTGCAACCTATTTCACTAGAAGGATGTTGAAATATTTTTTTTAAAGAAAAGGTCTAGGTAGATGTTCCACAGAAAGGCATGGTGCAAAGTATTGCAACTGCTATAATATGCTTAGAAGCTGAAATAACTCCAGAACCCTAAAATCTGCATGATTTTATGCAGAAATTCATGCAGAAATTTCACTTTGAGCTTCATCTAAGTGCTTCTTGCTTATTAAGTATAAAAGAATCTTAAAAGAAATTAAACGATAAATATTCCAAGAGCATGGCCTCGAAGGTAGTGTTAAAATGAGGCTTTTTTTCCATCATATCAGCTATCACCTAATTCCTCAGGTGTTTTTTTTTTTTTTTTGCCTCCTTATCTTTCCCTTCTGGAAACCTGTAATCCCTTTCTCCCCGCCCCACTCTTTTTCTGTGTGTGTGTGTGTGTGTGTGTGTGTGTGTGCGCGCGCGCGCGTGCGCACGCACACGCACACAGGTCTCAGGGAGAATGCAGAAGCTGCCTGGACTGCCAACTCAGGCTACGATTCCCTTTGTTCCTACTGCTGGAGCCCCCTTAGCTGATTAAGTCCTGGGCTTCTCCCAGGTTTTGTTGGCCCATGAATGGAGCCTCTTCAGTGCTCACTGGAGTGCAATATCATTGATACTTCCTCCTCCGCCTGCCTGCCTTCCTCTCCCAGCCCAGCGGAGCTGATGGATTAATCCTGCTGTGTATTCAGAAGCCCCATATGCAAAATGCAAACTGGGGTAGAAAAAAAGGGCTAGGGTTGGAAGAGACAGCAGAGACCCTCCTTCTAGACTCTAAACTCCTCATTCTGCTTAATTGGGGTTAATTGAGGCCCAGGACAGAGCAGCCAGGAGCCTGGCCCAAGTCTCGCAGCCGCCAGCGAGGGCAAGCCCCTACTCTCAAGGCTTTCTGCTCTTCCCACTGCAGGCATTCTCAGAGGAAGCTGCCACGGCTCTGCTGCTTTTGCTACAGAACAATGCACTGTATCTAAAAGCAGAACAATAGCAACCACAAAAAAACAAGTAACAAACAATGAATCTAGACCCCTTTCGCATTTTTATAGCCAAGTGAAGGACCCTGGTAACCAAAATCATAGATCTTCGATCATATGATAAAATTGTACACCTGAAATGTATATAGTGTATTTAACCACTGTTACCCTAATAAATTTAATTTAAAAAATAAAATCATAGATCTTTTCTGGGAGAAACCAAGGGGTCTAGAGTACTTTCTAACAATCAGACAGTTACCTTGTTTGCTAATGATTGATTTGCCTGTAATTTTTATTTTCCGGCCAGATCCTCATTCTCATATACAAGCCCCAGACCCTTGAGTCTGTAAATTACCTACCCACAGAGCTCTTCTCAAAGACTCTGGCTTCTGACAATTTTCCTGTTTAGCGACAATACTTAACAGCATTTATTACTTTCTAGAATCATATTATATGTTTGTTTGAATGTCTCTTCTCACTAAACCTCCTTAGGACAAAGACTTTGTTCTGATCACTGATGTATCCCTCTCTCCAGCACTTACAATGCTTGCCCTCTACTTCGTGGTAAGCACTAAATATTTTTGTGTATGGAATGAATGAATGTATGAGTGAAAACTACTTTCCTATGCACTAGCACTGGAAAGGAAGAATAGTGTACCCTTGGCTGGATGAGGGGGGAACAGTCTTGCACCTTCTTTCTTCTTGGCTCTCAGTCTCTTGCCAACCCCACCTTCACCCCTCATCCCAGAACTCCAGTCACTGTCCCCTGGCTTCCTTTCCTTCTCCCCCAAATTTCCCGGTCCTTCCTCTTTACAATGGAATATAAATACTTGATAGCCACTGAAAAGTAACACTTTCCAGGGAACATTTTAGAAAAACTCCAAGCTTAAGTCAAAAAGATGTGTTCCTAATGGTAGACTTACAGGTATTGGCCAAAAAATGGGAGAGGGCATGAGCTTCATGGAGCCCATTATAATCCAGCATGCTCACAGCTTTTGAATGCTGCTGGTCACGGAAACGAAATTCCCGATAACTTTTGGTGTTGACCATGGAACGGTGACCAGAGAGCTGCCGAATTTCATCAGCAGTTAGGCAGTGTTGGAAAGGATTTGAGAAAAATGTGTCACCCATATATTGATGTTTTCCTCAGTGTAAATTAGCAAGATCTTTTAAAATGCAATTTGGCAATACATGTGAGACCCAAAAATATTTAAACCATTTGATACAGCCATTTGATCTTATTCTTGCGAATTTATTCTAAGAAAATAATGAGGAATAAGAGAAAGGTTTTATGTCTGAAAAGTGCATTGTCATATTATTTCTAGTAGTTAAAATATTGGGAAAAAAACTAAATGACAACAATGAAAAAAATCCAGTGTAAATTACATCACAATGACATTGCAGTTACAGCACATCTAATCTATTTATTAGCTATGATAACTTGGGTAAATTATTTAACCTCCTCAAGCTTCACTTTCCTGGTCTGTAAAATTCTGTCTCTCTAATAACAGTACCTAATTCAGGAAGCTTTAAGGCTTAAATGAGATCACTGTAGATAAAGTACTCAGCGCACAGCAAGGTACACAGTTATCTCCTCCTACCCTCTCCTCCTTCTCCTCTTTCCTCCCATACCCTCATTATTATTATTATTATTATTATTATTATTATTATTATTATTTCAATGGGAGATATTATATCTTTAGGAAATGAATTATTGGCTCAAACACCTAATCTCTCAACAGTCTAGTTAAATGAATATTACAGAAACCATACTGAAGCCCAAGGCCCCATTACAAGTAAACATCTTATCAGTATGGGTTTGGGATTTGATTCCAAACTGGTAGGGCTAGAAGGTATTGGGTTGACCAAAAAGTCCATATGGTTTTTTCCCTAAAATAAAAAAACACATTTTTCATTTTGACTAATAACTTTATTGATTCGGATATTTTGAGTATGTCGGCTATCTCCCGTGTGGTATAACATTGATTGTTCTCAATTAAGCCTTGATTTGATCGCTATCAACTTCAACTGGTCTGCCCGGCTACAGAGCGACGTCCACCGAGAAATCTCCAGCAGGAAACTTCGCGAGCCACTTTTGATACATTCCATCAGTCGCAGCACCTTCTCCATACACTGTACAAATCATTTTTTGTGCTTCAGTTGCATTTTTACCTTTCTCGAAATAATAAAGCATAATATGCCAAAAAGTTGCATATTTTTCTTCCATCTTCAGTATTAAAATGCCTACACAAAAATTCACCAATTTTGATAGTTCTTTAAAAAATGCACGCCGATATGACAGCTGTCACAATACAATCTAACCAGATTGTTTCAAATGAAGTTAAAGACAACTAGGCTCTACTAAAGCCATCTTACAGGAAAAACCAAACGAACGTTTTGGCGAACCCAATATCTTTGTCCAGAGGTTGCCTCACATATTCACCCTTAATTAATCAAAAAATCAGTTGGCTTTGAAGAACAGAGCAGATGACCCCCCCTTTTTTTTTTCCAGCTGTTTTGCTGGGTCCATTTTATAAGGGCAGGAGAATCATGGTAGAATGGGAAAGGCAAGAGGGGAAGGGAATCCACTTAAGGAGATGGTTTCTTCTGTGGCTTTTCAGCTGTTTCTGGACTTGTTTTGAACCATGGAGCCCCTGAGAAAGGTGTTACCTGCTCCCCTTACCCCTCCTCTCAACTCCAAACTCAGTCCTCACATCTGATATTGTTGCCGGGGTGTGCAGACCTGGAACCTCTCAAAGAGCAGGGATGCCTCGCTGGGAAACTCTGAGCCATCGTGAATGAGCATTCTGCTCTTGGACCTCAAAAAATAATAGTAATACACACATTGGCTCAGTTCGCTCAGTTTTATCTTTTTTCTCATTCTCACTTCCTCCTTTATTTACCTACCGCAGATTAGGCTCCGAATCTGGGATTTTTCTCTTTGTAACTGTTCATGGGATGGTAACTTGATCTTTTTGGCTCCTTGTCTATTTGTTTTATTGTTGGAAAAGTGTGTGTGTGTGTGTGTGTGCGTGTGTGTGTTGGTGAATATGTTTATGGTGAAGTTCCTAAGGCTGCCCCCTAGAGCTTGTGAATGTATGTCCATGGACAAGCTGGGGTACACAATTTTTGGATATAGCTTGTGCATCTTGAGCTTTAAGTATCTGATCACATTTGTATATCTGAGTATTTGGACATATTTGTATCAACTTTTATGTTAGCCAAAAGGAACGGCCTGCCAAAAGAAGCAAATGTTTCCTACTTAAGGATTTCTGCAATGATATAACTCCCCAAATGAATGAACCAGGAGGTGATGCTATACAAGGATTATAACTGCACACCACACATTTTCTAGATTACTTAAGAAAACAGGCAGTGCTCCATTATGGTTCTCATGGACCCTAACTACCATTGACTTCGTGTACTCCTTCCTCCATATCAAAGTGTTAAAAACTCCTTTATAACCCCACTGGTATATAGTACATTCATTTTTTTTCTCCTGACTTTATGATACATTAAAACATTGTTGAGAGTCCTTAAAAGGATGGTGGGTTCCTGGCCCTGTGCCTGATGTGCCCAGTGGGTGTCCGCACAGGACTGGAACACGACTGAGGAAGAGAGATTGTGGTGAAGGGGGCCCAAGGCCCTTCCCACAAAAGCTCCACTGCTGCAGTGTTCCACTTCCGATCATCAATAGCTTAAAAATTTCTCATATACAATCTATGGCTGACATTTCTTATTTACCAGCAGGAATAAGATATTGTAGTGGTTAGAAGCATGGTTCTTTTGGTCAATCGGATTGACTTAAAAGTGAAATCCAACTCTGCCACTTGCTAGCCATGTGACCTTGGGGATCATTTAACCTCTCCGAGCCTCAGTTTCCTCATCTATAGTGTGTGGAAAATAATACCTTCCTCATGGCATTTTGAGAATTTAAGGAGATGAAGGATGTAAAATGCCCAGGGCTTGGCACTTTACTTCTCATCCTGTTGGGGGCTTTTGTATAATGTGAATTTAGTCACCTGGCTCAGAGTTCAATTAAATCCTGGGGTAGATATGCATCCAGGTGAGTAAGAGTCAGGTGTTCGTAGTGGGAGATCTCTTCTGACGCTGTGAGATCCACTGACGGGCTCTTGGCACACCCAGCAGGCAGGTCCTTACCCTATGTCAGCAGGGTGCTGCCGTGCAATGCCTCATTTAATCTTCCAAGTCATGCCGCACGTTAGTTGCAGTAACCTTCATTTCTACAGATGAGGGAACTGAACAACAGAGCAGTTAGGTAACTTCCCCTGAATCAGCCTTATAGGATTTGACTCTATATCTTTCTAAAGCCAAAAGCCTATAGTGTGCTTTTGCCACTAATCAGGTCCACAATCCAGTGTGGACCTACATCTTAAAAAGCTGCACATCTTTTTAAGCACATCCCACATCTTAAAAAGAACTCTAAAAAAAAAAATCACAAAGTATTTTCTCCCCTCAAAACTCAAACTCTTGGTGTGAACCAATGAGGCTAGCTATACTATTCATTTATCACAGTTAGTGTGATTAATTAAGTTAGGGACTTCCCTGTGCACGGCTTTTTTCCTGATATACCAAGCTATTACTTAAAGTTTAAAAAAGAAGCAAGAAGCCCAGACTAAAGTGCCCCTCCAGCAGCCCTCGTAGAGCAGGGCCTCATGCGTCCTTGAGATGACCCTGCAGAGTGAGTGAAGGCAAGCCTGTTGGAACTCCGAACCATAATCCTGCAGCTAAGCCAAAGCAATATTCCATGTGGGCTGATAATGAATTTCCTATCCAGGTCCCAGCAGAACTGATGAGAACTGGCTAAACAGCTTTTCCCAATAAGCAAACTTGGGTCACAGCAGAGTAAAATAAATCTCCCAACTTGGCCATCCAGGGGAGAAGATTGAACCCTGCTGCTGACAAAAGGGCCCGTTGGGACAGCTCATGCGAAAGAGCCAGCCAAGTGTCCTTTGTTTAGCATAACAAAATGTTTGCATTGCGTGAGACAGCGTATATGTAAGCGTCTAGCTGAGCACCCCTTGGTACCAATTCCTACCCTGCCCTTTACAGCGCTGGGATAGACAGAGGTATTGGTATTCATACTGGAACTGCATGGACCTAGGAGAGAGAGATACTGGCTCTAAGAACGAGAACCTAAGAACATCTCTCCTTGGACATCCCTCCGTAGTGAGTAATGTGCTTTATCTCTTTCTTCCTGATAATAGGTAACCGAAACGCAGCCAAAAATATAGCCTCTCCAGGTCACTCAGATTTGTAATCCTGACCAGAATGTGACATGGGAAGGGGCTGATAGGTTTAACTGTGGAGATTTCTGGTGGAAACCAACTGCCAAACTATCATCTCTGAGGCCGAGAAGGGCCGGCCTTCCGTAGGGAGCTGTCAGCAGTGAACTGGGGGAGGCTGGCATGCGAGGACGTGCGTGGTTCTCACAGGCAGTGGCCGTGAGCCAGCAGAGCCTGCAGACCTCGTCCAGTGGAAAGAAAAATAAGTGGGGAGTGAGCAGTTCATAAAAGTTCTCATAGCAACCCCCAACTCATATCTCAGTTCTCTACCCGTATTCGAGAAATCACCGAGGATGAGGGTAGACTTTTAGCCTCTCCCTGTTTGTGTGATGTCATTTCTGTGTTTGGACATTGCTTTAATGATAGAATGTGATCTATCCCTCACCAGAACAGGGGAAATAACATTTTCAGACAGGAACAAGACCTAATCTAACATACTCTTGGGCTTTGCAAAAGTGCTCATACACTGTGTACCTCATCTTTTGTTTCTGGCATTGTCTCAGCTGAGGACGGGGAGAGGCTGGGAGAGGAGGTTCATATTAAAGGGGATAGCATTGAGTATGGGTGCTTGGTTGTTCATTAGGTTCTCTGGTCACTTAGATGAAACGGAGTAAAGAATAGCCCATTGTTTCCAGTATCTTGAAGCCCACAGAGACACTTAGATGCCATCAGAGGCAATTGCTAGTGATAGACTAAAGAGTATTCACATTTGGAGAATTATAGGTTTGAAAAGAACCCTGGACATCATCAAATACTATTCCTTTAATTAAGGAACGAGAACACTCATGTCCAGATAGACTGAAGGACAGTCTTAAATGGCTGAAGTAATGCAGATTAAGAAACCATGTAGTTCATCTGAATGGCCGTAGAGGCCTGTTGGCATAGTCCAGTCTCTGGCACCACTGGCTACACCAACTTCTTGATAAAAGGGAGGAGAATCCACTCATGCAAACTTCTCTTTCCTCACGTGTAAAATGAGGAAGCTGGATGATGCAAAGCGCTGGCAGGGAAGTGGGCACGGAGGACCCTCACACTCTGCTGCTGGGAGACGGACAGAGCAGGCAACGTGGGGCGCAGCCTGGCTCTACTTTGTCAAAGTAACATTTACAAACCTATGAGTCAGCAATTTTAGACCCAGATATACTATCCCATTAAAACGTTTTCAATATTCCGCAGGGCATATAGACAAGGGCGCTCATGCCAGCACTGTCTGCGGCATCAGGGAGCGGTTAGATGAAGCAGGATGGAGGCCCACCTGGAGTACTGGGAAGCAACAAGGAGCAACTGATCAAATGAATACCTGCCAACACGCATGGTCTTAAATACATGCCAACACACATGGCTCTCCGGGGGAAAGTATGAGATAGAACGTGTTATATATCAAATTTCATCAGATTTAAATACCATTTACTGTATCACTGCTTTATGTTTTGACTCAGAAGGAAAAAATTCTGCCAATTAAACTATGAGGGGAGACCTCCCAAACACCTAAAACTGATTTATAAAAATTGTGCATTTATTCTTTCATGTTTAAACTTCAGTCACCTTCAAAGTACTCTCCATTTCATGTAACATGTGTATGAGACATTTTTTGCACTGCTAAAGTCAGTCTTGATGCCTTTTAGTACTTCTGCCATTTTTTGTTTTACCTCTTCCACATTGGCATAACATTTCCTTTTGAGGATATTTTTCACCTGGGGAAACAAAAAAGAAGTCGCTCTGGGTGAGATCAAATGAATAGGGAGGGTGGCGCATGGGGGTCATGCTGTTTTTGGTCAAAAACTGATGAATGCTCAGTGTGGTGTGGGCAGGGGTGCTTATAGATCACCCATCGTGAAATGGGCAAACTTGTTGAAAGAGTCTTCAGAAAAAATTGACTGAAACCTAATACAGTCTCTCACAACAACGCCAGATGCTACACTGATACAGATGGGTTCCTAGAATACTCACCTAGTCGGGGAAGCCCGTACTACAAGGAGACTGCCCTTCAGAAAATAATTTTGTGTTTTTTGGGTCCCCCATTGTATGACATACAATCGATTGCGAGATGCACCTTCATGTTGGAGATTAAAATGTGAAATCCAACTATGTTAAAAAAAAATGCACACATAGAGTAATAGCTTTTGCGAGAATATATTCAAATGCACATTAAACACTTTGCCTCTGGAATGTAGTGGTGAAATGAGAGTGGCTATGGGAATACAGGGAATAAGCAAATCAACATGGGAACTTTGCACAAACCAAAGAAGATAAAGTGGTTAACTCTGAGCAATGGTGGATAAAAAAGCGAAAAGGTGTGGAATAACACAGGCTTCACCGGCTTGTAGTGAGAATTACTGAGGTAATCCAGGCAGAGTCCACAGCATGGAACAGAGTTCCTGAGCTGCTTCCACTCTTTCTTTGCCTTCATATTAGAAGATGCTTCCCAAGTTAGGAGTTGAAGGGACAGAGTCCACGTCCCTAGTGTCATTTATTCCTTACATACCAGTAAACTTGACCTCGCTTCACATTCAGGCTCCAGCATACTGTCAATAAATGTGGCAAACAACAATCTCTTGGTGTTCTGACACCAGAAGTCCATTGTTATTATTTGTTTATAGAAAAATTTAAAGCCCAGTGATAGAGATAATGATGGCAATGATGATAACGGTGAATGAAGAGCAGGCTGAGAATTGCCACGGCGGGGAGGGGTTCGGAGAGTGTGTGAAAAAGTGAAGGGACTGAGAAGTACAGATTGGTAGTTATAGGATAGTCATGGGGATGTAAAGTATGGCAAAAACATAGTCAATAGTATTGCAATAACTGATGTGTGGTGCCAGGTGGATGGGTACTGGAAATATTGGGGGAAATTTTATACAGTGTTTGATTGTCTAACCACTCTGCAGTACACCTCTAATACAAAATAATATTAAATGTGAAAGATAAATAAGTATACTTTTGATTAAATGAAAAAAAAATAAAACCAAAGAAGGAAAAATCTTTTTTTTTTTAAAAAGCAGTGTTTCAGAAATGCTTAATTTCGTGGAATCTAATGAGCAAACTGAACTAACAAGGAAAACAGAGACAGACTCATAGATGGAGAGCAGGATGACGGCTCTGGGACAGAGGAGGTTAAGAGGTGGAGGGATCAAGCTAAAAGGAAAAAGGACTCACGGACATGGACAACAGTGTGGTGATTGCTGGGGAGGGGAGTATAAGGGGGTTAAATAGTAAAGCAAAAACAAAAAACGAAAAAAACCAAACAAACCCACAACAAAAAAACCTCACAAACAACAATTTTAAAAAGTTTAAAAAAAAAAAAGAAAGAAATGCTTAATATCCAGAAGTTCTTTGTATGATTTTCCAGTTTCTCTGGAGGAGTAATATAAAATCAACCCAAGAAGCAAATGATATACAGACTCTGCTGGGAGCCACTGGGAAATGGATTAACTTCCTGGGAGGAGGGTCACACAGCCCTGCATTACTGTGACACCATCATCCTGCAAACATGGGGCGTTTTCTTGAAGGAGCATCAAGGATGGCAAATCGTAACGCTTAAGTCATCCTAGGAAGGAAGAGCAAAGACTGGAGAGGTACAATAAAAAGGGTACAAACTGTGGCTATCAAGGTGTGTTTGAGATTCCAAAGGGGTATAAAAAACACTCTGAGTGAGCCAATTAGGTAACTAATAAATAGTTACTGTCTCCCTCTCCCCATGAGTAAAGGCTACTGGTCTTAAGGAGAAAAAAAAAATCACCTTGGTCTTTAAAATTAGGCAGTGACAAGTAAACATTTTAATAAAGATGGGCCAGCGGAGCCACCCTGCAAGCTTGCCGATGACACTGGAGACAGCCCCTGGGACCTGCTGGCCACCGAGAGACCGTCTGTGGGAAGCAGTGTGTTTTTTTTTATGGCAAAAAGCACTACTCTAGACTTCTTGAGCTAATGGAGGTTTTATGATGAAAGGCTGCCACCCAGAAGCCCAAATATACTATGAGAAGGTGTAAGACACAGGGGACAAATGTGGGACCGAGGCCTCTGCTCCCTTACAAAGAGACAGGGGATGGGGAAGGAAGCTCTAATGTCCTAAGTTTCTGGATGTCTCCTTTCTTTCCCTTCCTTTGCCTTTCTCTTGAATTTCAACTCAACAGCTCTTGCCCTCTGTGCAAGGATTTTCTAGAGTCCTTCCGAGCTCAAGAGTTATATTATTTAATATCTGAGACATGGTGGATAAGAATCTTTTTCTCCATCTCCTACATTCACAGTCTTTTCTTGTTGGAACAGATGAAGAAAAAGCTGTTTCCCTTAAAATTATAGACCAAGGACACTTGGAGGAAATTAACAAGGAGGATTTAACTCCAAAAAGTGACCATATCTTTGGTTTTGCATAGTTTTTCCTTAACTATAGGGACAGTGATAGCTGGTTCTGAGTGGGCAGTCCAGGCAGTGGGCAGCTCTACTTGTCAGGTCCAATCTTCTGGGTGGGCCGAAAGGCAGGTCAAATCCAGGTAATTCATAACTTACTCGTTCACCTTTAGTTTTCCAGACTTGGAGAATCCTGAGACTGGGAAGGGCCTCGCAGATAGTCTTGTCAGCTGTTCCCAACCTAGGGTCCTTGAACAGGTAGGGGTTCCTCAAAGGAAAAAAAAAAAGTGTTGAAAAGCTTTTCCTCGATAACTTTAGAAGTCTACAAGGAATCATACACTTAACTTTCAACAAACTTCCCAACTGATGATGATGCCTAGGAATTCAGTTGTCAGCACTGAGAGCTCATGTGGATTTGAGGCTCCGGTTGGCTGATGATGACATCATTGCAAAAATATAGGAATGAAACCTTATTGGTGACAAAACGGGAAACCCAAGATGTAGATCAAATCTCACTATGTAAGGTTTGGTAACTGAGATTCTCAGTGAGTTGTGGAAAGGTATATTGAATGACTGGAATAGGCTTTTCAGAAGCTCCTAGGGCAATAAACTAACTCTGCCCCTCACGGAAAGTAAAGCCTCTGAATGAAAAAAGATTGTAATGCTCTTTTGCTTAGTTCAAGATTACATTTGAATAAGTAGCATTTTATTCTGCTCAGAATGCCAGAGGGGGAACTTGAAATATAAGTCAACCTGCTTTATCCAATTTTTCTTGGAGACCCAATATTTGGCCCAAACCTTACGGTGGGATGCAGACGGGTATGGACTCATTCCCTTTTCATTTTATAGGAATAGAACAGATACCTAAACCTGAAAACCCGTTGTCTAAGCAGTCCATTGCTGATGTATTAAATGGTGCTTCAGATTTAGAAGTTTCCTTTGCCAGTACTAAACAGGCATCTGAAATAGGCTCCACACAGAATACTCTGAGGGTTGTACTGGTATAAGTGAACCATACAATCTCACAAAACCGAAGCATCCATAGAAGACAATAGGTTGCAATACTAGGAAGGTGTCTGTGTGTGTATATTGGTGTGTGTGGGGGAAACGTTCTGAGTAGACAGGGAGTTTAAAAAGGCTGGTAAATCTGTTGCTAGATTTCATTCTTTTCCATCCCATCTGGAAAATCATTTTTGTTCACCTGAATGTCTTTGACTGTCAGGGAAGATAAGGTGTTTCATAAAGGCACTTGGAAGACCAACATCTGTTAAGAATAGGTAATACTGCCATGGGGTCCTTAGAATTTCTTTGCTGAGCTTCTGTAGTTGGGACCATGTGAAGGGGTAGCTGCAGGACTGTTCGAGCATGAAAGGTTTACATGGTTCAGGAGAAAGCTGAGGCCCTCTTAGTTAGTTCACTCATTCCTATGAGATCTAACTATCCTTAGTCTCACTTCGATTTCAAGAGAAATTAAAAATCCAAGAAATACTTGAAAAAAGTTTTTTAAGGTCATTATTTGGTCCGTGTGTTCTGAGAAGTAGTGAGGGGATGGGAAGAGGATCCATCGTCAAGAGTAATTTGGAAGAGAAATACCAGTCATGACTGTTTGCTTCTCCAAGGCTAGAGCTTATGCTTTTTAATTTATTTTATTGAGCTCTAATTCACATGCTATACAAGTCACAATTTTAAAGTGTGCAGTTCAACAGGTTTTAGTACATTCGCAAGGTTGTACAACGATCACCACTGTCTACTTCCAGAGCATTTCACCCCACCCTACCCCCTGCAAAGAAAACCTGTAGCCATTAGCAGTTTTGTTGGCTTGCTTGTATGCAGGTCTGCCTCCGGTATCCAGCATTGCTGATTCATTCCTTCATTCATTCAACAAACACTTACCAAGCTCCAGGCATGGGATAATTTAGCCCTACTCTTTGCAACAGAGGTAGGTACCCAGCCACAAAATATTGAATGTTACTTTAGGGAGTGTCTTTTAGGGTTACCGTCAAGTCCGCAGGTGTGAGACTGTGGTAGCTAGTGGGGGTCATTTATCAATGGCTGGTGAGAGTTTTGAGGGAGGAATTGTGATAGATGGCAAGTACACGTAGGGGTCATATGTTCTGCAGGGAGGTTTGCACTGCCGCTTAGGTTCCTTTTGAATGCTCACGGGCTCATGGCTTTTGGAAGTCATCACCTCCCCAAAGGAGGTGCTGGCCAGCAAACCAAATCCTCCACATTTCCAGACACTAAGGTCTCTTGCCTCTTGTCGACATTTCCTGCTCAGTCCCTGTCCAGCTGCAAAACTTCTTTCCATCTTCCACAGCTTCCATTTTCTTTCACTTCATTTTCTTTTGCATGTCTTTTTCTAATTGTTTCCCCTATAAATCTCCTTTACTTAAAAAAAAAATTATTGATTGATTTGAGAGAGAGAGATTTTTAAAATGCATTTATCGGTTGATTCCTGCATGTGCCCTCACCGGGGATCGAACCCACAACCCTGTTGCATCAGGATGACACTCCAACCAACTGAGCCACTCAGCGAGGGCAAATCTCCTTTGCTTTTAGCCTTTCTTTTTTCTTTCACTTTTCTTCCTTTTTACAAGTCTTCCCCTCATATCCAAGGTACCCAACAGGCTTGAGTGAGAGAGTTGCCACAAGAGTTTATTAGAGGTAAGAAAGAAAGTATCTTCTCCAAACACACATTTACTGGAAGTATGAAAGTGATAGTCTCTCCTTTCCTACAATACCGTTATTTAAAATTATGTTAATATAAAATAATATTTATTAAGTTCTTACTGTGAACCAGATACTGTACTAAATTCTTTATGGGCTTAATCTTATTTATTCCTCATAACAATCCAATAAGGCTGGTGCTTTTAGGATCTCTAGTTTACATTTTGGAACCCTGACCTTGGAGTGGTTATTCGTTCAATATAGTAATCTAGGCAATGGTAGAAAGTCACCCAAAGCCAGCTCTGTGTGAGGAGCCTAAGCTGTGACTTTATAATGCCTTACTTACCCCCCGGGTTTCTATCTTTCCTCCGACGCACCTCCCCCAGGCCAGCCCCTCTCTCTTCCTGCCGTGAGCGCGCAGTGGAGTTGGCCTGTTTCCAGCACTAGCTAGCGGGAGGAGCGCTGGCAGGGGCTCAGCCCCGGAGCTCCATGGGCCATTGTAACTGCTGGTACTAGGGCAATAAAATCTTAACGGTCTCCAGAAAAGACGGCTATAAATTCTTCTCAGTCCCACTTTGGGTGTAAAGGTTCACGCCCCCCCCTACTTTTTTCGCCACCCCCACCCCCACCCCCAGAGTCTCCCCCGAGTTTCATGAAAGGGACCATGCATTAAAACCAGGCACAGAAATCCCAGCAGCCTCCAGCTGCAGCCAGGGTTGTGTTTTATATAAGAAATGTCCTTTTAAAAAAAGCCCCAGAACTTTGGAATTAACTTAGTTCAGGATCCTAGACACGTAGCTTACGCTTTGGGAAGCAATATAGAGAAAAAAAAGAAGAGGCAGAGGAGAACGGCCAAGGAGGACAAGAGAATATAAACATGTAAGGATGAGCGGAAGAAAATTTTGTGAAAATGATACCCGAGGGGTTCTGGGATTTTTCCTCTCCTGGTTATTTTAATATTTTTACCTGGACCCTGACACACCAGCTGTGGTCGTTCTGAAAAATTCATTTGGCTGTTTGCAATTGAGCTGGGAAAGAAATATCAGCAGAGGCCTGAGAGGGAATGAAAGCTCATTTCTTCCTTCAGGGAGCAAGAGAACGGATCTCAGGAGCACCTGGGGGCTGAGGCATGAAGAGCAACAAAGACCCTTTCAGAGTCTCCTTTCTGCCCCAGCCTAATAACTAACGAGGAAAGTGGGACAGCGACCGAAGAAAGTGTCCACTGGGACGGATATCTTGCGTGACCTAAATCCCAGCCATCATGCCCCCAAGTTGCTTGAGCCCTCCCTCCCAAGGAGAGGCAGTCCGAAAGCGCAGGGAGCTGAAGGGCTGAGCTCAGACCAAGAATATATGCGCAGGAAGTCAAGGATGGGTGAAAGCCAGGGGCCTCTGGCTTGAAAACACAACAAAAGGGTTTTATGTGTCTTGTGCGATAAAATCCAAAATGTATTTGTCCAAATCCTGCTTCTCTGTGAGTCTCCAAACCTCTGTGAGTTTCACAGGAAATTAAATCTGTGTTTGTCAGATTCCTTTACCCTTACTTCATTGAAGGGAGGTTGGGTTGGAGTTGGCTTATGTACCAGAAACTAGGATTTCTTTCTGTAATGAACTCCTAATGCTTTTCTGATGAAGACTGAAGTACAGTCAGCGGCAGGGGCCCAGCAGTGAGGCCTGGCCTGCACTGGCCAGCTGGGCGGGGGCACGATGGCTGCTGAGGGGCGTGTGTGCACGCGCACACGCTCAGGGCTGCGTGTGTGGGTAAAGGAGGGGCATTGGGGGAGGATAATTTGCATTACGACTGTGTGCTGAATCCCTAATCTCAAACTTGAGCCAGCGTTTAAAGAAACTTTTGGAGTTGACTTGTTCTCCTTTTTTCCGTTGTCATGGGCAAAATGTTTCTATTTTCTTCCGTCTTTCTTTGAAGACTCCTCTAGGGGAGGAATTGCGTCCTACGCGTTTCTGCCTTTCACAGTCAAGCAGAGTGCCTGGCATCCAGCAGGTGCTCAATTATTGTTTGTGGAAGAGAAGTAGAAATCTTTAAGGAACACTTCAGCCACCCCCATGAACCCCTCCTATGCCTCCTCTCCCTTCTTTAGCCTCTCCTAGAGCTGAATACATTCTCTCCGAAGCCCCCAGACTTCTCTCTTTCCTCTTTTGTCTGATACCTTTTAAAAAATTACCTTTGTACAACTGACTTCCAAATTCCTTTGTTGTCTCCCCTCCAGACTGCTTTCCTCCATCTCCACCTTCTCGCTCTTTGGGAACGCTTTTGTAGGAGAAGGAAAGAGTGATGGAGATGATATCCTATTGATAATTCTTTCTGTCTTTTTTTTTTTTAAGCTGTCATCCTCCCTTTAATTAAACAACTTTAAAAAATGGACACGGTAAAAATATTCAAAACATATTAAGGAGCGTATCATGAAAAGAAAGTCGCCTTTTCACACCTCATCACCTGCCCTGTTTCCCCTTCACAAAGGGACCCTGGTTGAGTCTTTATACAGTTTTCTGCACATACACAAGCATATATGTAAAAAATATTCCTTTTCTTATAGAAGTGGTAGTATGCTTTATACACTGCTCGTCACATTTTTCTCAGTATACCCTAGATGTTCCAAAGCAGAGTGGCTGAGGCCACTCTTCTGTGCCCCTCTTCCTGGCTGGGCTCCCCTCTTCCCACACGTCTGGAGCAGGAGCCTCAGACTTCTCTGCTGCTCTCAGCTGGTGACGGAGTGCGGCAGGGCCACCTGCTTAGGCCCCGGGTAAAATGGGGCTGGAGGCACCCCTGGGAGCTGGGAGCTGGGAGCTGGGATCTGGGGAGGGGCTGGGGCATGGAGGAGAGAAGGTATCTGTGGTCATAAGGTCTGAGATGCTTCTGGGGTGGGGCTTCGCAAACGACACTGTTGTACAGGGCGTTATGGTTACTGGTGAGGGCCCTGTGGTTTGATTGGGCGGCCCAGGCTGCAGTCCCTCCAAAGTGCTTTTTCTCCCAATCCCAGGCTTGCAGTAGTGTGAGACATATTTGTCTTGGTTTCCTGTGTAGAGAGCTGAGCCCAACTTCTTTCCTGACCAGAAACCACTTGACCCTAAGAAGATTTTTCTTGCTTGCCAAGGCTCCAGCCTCCGACCCCTAACCTACCCCAGGGACTCTCTAACTTTAGCACTTCAGAATATTTCAGAATCACCTCTGGAGGGTGTGCTAAAACACAGAAAACCCAGGGTGCTGAGTTCTACCGCCAGACTTTCTGTTCAGTAGTTCTGGGGTGAAGCCTGAGATTTTGCGTTTCTCAGGTGATGGTGATGCTGGGAACGTGGGGGTGGGGTAGGGGTGAGGGACACAGGTCAGACCAACAAGCCCACTGGCCCACTCTTCAGAAACTGCTCATCCAAGAGTTTTCTCAAAGTAAGTGCTACCATTGATTGAACTTGATTTCGGTGATGATTTTTATCTCATTTATCTCATTTAGATGTTTTATCTCATTTAACTCTCACAACAACCCTATGTAGTAGCCCCTGTTAATATTTGTATTTTAAAGAGGAAGAAACTGAGGCACAAAAGGTTGTATATCTCATTCAGTGTAAACGGTGAGGCTGTTTAAAGCTGGACTGTGCTGACTCTGAAGCTTGTGCATTTAATCACCCTGCCATTCTGCCTTAATGGTCCAAGAATTTTTTTTTCTCCCACATGGACGTCTTCTGCCTTAGGAACATGGGGCTTTGCAAACAAGGTGCCCTTTCATTCTGAAACCCCCACCTCAATTTCTCTTTGCTGCTGGCTAAGTACAGCAGGAGAAAACACACATTTAATCTCCATTAAGGCCTCCAGACTTTTTGGAGAGGAAGTCTAGTCTGACTTGGGAAAGAAGCCTGAAGTACTGAAATTTTTAAAGAAAGGCAGTTTTACTGCCTCCAATAACATGATAATACAAATGAATGACTAAGGGAGCATTTCCAAGAATTCCTCTAAGCCTTTTAAAATAAATAAATATGGCTTATTTGCATACAAACAACTGTATTAAAGATCAGGGCCTGATTATTTTAGCTTTGGTTAAAAATACATTAGAATGTTGCAGCTGATTTTGTAGAGGCTCAGTATGGATTAATAACTCATGTTTTGAAACACGCAACCTTTAAGATCGCCCCATTGAAAGGATCACTTTCTATTTGCTTCTAGATTTGAGTTTTGGTGTCTCAGGAGAGCTCTCTCGCAAAAACCCACAAACACGTAACTGTTATGTGAAGGCAAAATGTGAGGCATACTGGGCAGGACCAGGATTTGATTTAAAATAAAAATAGCTCAAACATCTTAGTGCTTTTGCCTCAGCAGGGGTTCCCACGCTTACTGGAAGTTTGTGGAAGTGACAGATTTTTCCCAAAGATTCTAGTATATAGCGTGCCACGAGGGAGCCTGGGCATCCGAAACATAGATAATCTCGAATTGTATTTTTTTTAATTTTTATTTTCTTCTTCTTCTTCTTATTTTTGCCATTTGTTTTCCCTGCCTAGGCAATTCAAATGCACCACACTTTGAGAAACTGCCAGATTGTGGGGAGGAAATGGGGACCTGGCAGGTTCTCAGACACTTCTGTGGTTCCAGCTCTACCTGCTTATTAGACTCATGTGCAGCTGTATTAAAAAACACCAACTCCCAGGGCTCTGCGCAAGACCGGTTGAAGCAGAAATTTTAGGAGTGGACATGGGCATTAACAAACAAACAAACAAACAAAACAAAACAAAACAAAATACTCCCTGGGAGCTTCTAACATGGAGGCGCCAGTGTTGAAAACCACTAAAGATAGTCTGATTTGGAGCAAACACTGCGAAGGGTAGATTTGGCTGAGGGTCAGATGGCGAAGTGGAGGACAGGACAGGCTGCTTGGGTGGATGGGTGTGTCTCTTCTCCAGATGAGAATGAACTCCTGTAATAAAACAGCCTAACTTAGGAAACAGGTACTGCCCATGTAGCAAGCCTCGGCGGGTCCTTCCTACGCCACGGCCCCTTCTGTCCCCGCCCTGTGGTGCAGGGCCACTGCCCAGGGCCGTTTCCACGTGGCCTGCTCAGGTGCCGGGGCAGAGCCTGGTGTCCTTCCCGCTAGGCCCCGCCCGCACTTGGCCCTCGGGCCTGGGTTGCTCTCAGACTGCTCCAGTCTGGCAGTCCCACAAACCCCTGCAGCCCGGTGGTTTCTGAATATATCCCTTCAGCTTCAGCCCAGGGGCTTTGGCTTTTCTGTTTGTTTTCTTTTTTCTTTCTTATTTAAGAAGCTCAAGAGAACTTAAAAGCAGACCCTTGAAAGCTAAGCATTTCTAATCACATAAGGTGTCTCGGCAGGGCCTGGGCTGAAGAGGGTTTGTTTAGGGGCTTTCATCTTTCTGTGTATCCCCTTCCTTCTTCAAACAATCTTTCTGGGCTCTTATCCACCCAGCGTCTTTGCTGGATGCTCACCCCCATCATCTCCACGTTTGGGGCCCGGAGGGAAAGGAAGCCGAGAGTGTTGGCCGAGGGCCTGGGGGGAAGGGAGGAAGCAGTGGGCCCCCATGCTGGGCCCAAGGAGACTTTGTGAGAAAGCCCCTCTCCATCTGCAGCCCAGCCCGGTGGGAGTCAATTAATTCTGAATAACCTAAACCGACAGAGGTATTTGCATTCACAACCTGACTGATGACCGTATAAAATTGATTTATGAATTAAAGTGCTTCCCCTCCCTTTATCCCGATTCAGGCTGTAATTGATTATATGTGCAGCAGCGATATTAAATAAAAGAAAATTAAAAAGAAAAGAAAAGGAAAGTGAAAAAAAAAAAGAGGCCCTTGCTTGGCAGTCCAGCATTCTCAGGGCTCCCCAGGATTAGCCATTCTATTCATCACTTATCATTTTTTATTTAAAAAGTTTCTTCCCCCTTTGTCTTCACCGCCCCCCACACCCCCGCCCCCACCGGCTCTGCTGTTGCCAGTGTTCCCCTCTCCGGCCTCCTCCCACTTGCTGATGCTTTGGGTTGTGAGGAGTCAGTCGCCCTCCTGCTCACTGGATAGGGTGGGAGAGGAGCAAAGAAGGGCTTCTGCCAAGCAGTCCTGTTCCCACAAAAATCTGGGGAGTAAGCAAAGGTGTCTTCGGTCTCTGTCCCCTCTTTCTATGTCTCTCATTTTGTCTCTATTCTCACTGCCCCCCACTCCACATGAACATGATCAAAATTTCCTCACAGGAAATTCCGTCATAAATTTGTTCTCAGTAAGGAAAACATTAATGATAAACTTTCTAATGGCTCCATTCCTCTCAGCAGAAATTCATCAAAGAAAAAAGTTGTTAGAAAAAGGAGTACATCTCGAATTGTGGAACTTCAAGTTCTTCCATAGGAGACAACCATTTTCTTAGGGGGAGGAGGGCTTTAAATAGGGGAGTGAGAGAGCGGAATTCAAATCATTTACACAGCATGAGAACAGACTTTGGACACCGTTAGGCCAAGATGGACAATTATTGGTCATGTGTCCTTGTGCAAGTCGCTGAACTTTTCTTGCTTTCATTGATTGCTGTTTTACAGATAACTGGCTACACTGAATAATATATGTAAATCTTCTTGAAGTATGGCTCAGCAAACATGGCAGACGCTGAGCAAACATTAGATCCTTCTTCTTTATGCTACTTCGGAAACAAGGGAGCACTGACTCAAGAGTTTTCTGATAGCGAGATAATCCAATGGCTTTCTCCCACCTCAAACCCAGTATTAACTATTTGAATGACGAATGGAGAGCTGGTTTCCATTGCCAAACCAGATCTTGAGAGCAGACTTCCTTCTTTACTTCTGTACCCTCGGAGATCCTGGCTCATAAAATACCTCATAATTAAACCAGGGCACTCAGTTCACCTTCGCTGCTTCGTCACCTTTGCCCCCTCCCACCACAGGACTGCTGAACTTCCGTCCACGGGTCTGGCTACTTCTTTTCCTGCCTCAGTTGCTTTGTCAAAAAGTCCACTTCCTACTGTCCTACTTTTACTGTTTTTGACAGTTGAAGTAGCCATTCCTCTCCTGTAAAGTGTTAATGTGCAGTTTTAGGAATAATCGCATATTAAGTGCTGTTGACCACATATCACAGTTAAACAAAGTCGGGAGTGCTTGCTTGGGCCTGGTGGGACAGAGCCGTTCTGTTGACACCCAGCATGATGCTCACATTCCCCAAATGGAGTAGCTCTTTTGGGTGTAGAGTTTGAATTCCCGAAGAATCACCACAAAACGAAACAAACAGAACAAAACAAAACAAAACAAACAAACAAACAAACAAAAAAAAACACCCAGAAAATTGGACCCTCTTTAGGGAGTGTTCAAGAGGTAGGTTATGGGATGAAAAGTTTCTAATGTACATTCAGGCAGTTCTAAGTGGAGCTAACCTGGAAAGGAATATTTTCTCACCATCTCAGGAGAGCCGAAGTGCCACCACCTTGAGGTAGGGTCATGTATCTTGGGGTTTCATGAATGTGCTGATCCCAGCAATCCCTTCGTGAAATGCAACAAGGAAGGGGAGATGCTTAAACTGTTTTTATTCCTTTACTGCTTGGGAGGGGTGGGGTGATGAAAGCCTGAGAGTGAGCTGTGGGGAGATTCCATCTGGGTGAGTACAGAAGCACCCCAGGGTAGGTGAGAAGAAAGTGGCCGTAGGGAGCCTGAGGTGACAGACCACCACTGCAACTTTGCTAGTGGAAGCCTTCCCCACCATTCATAAAAAAATGCAAACATATTTTAATTTTATAGAGAAGTCAAGATGATGGTAACCGATTAGCTTAGAGAAGGAAATAATAGAAGAAATCTAAAGCGGATAATGCTAATTCATAAGAACCTGTTTATTTAAGTGAACAGAGAACTTGATGACTCCTTGAGGCTGAACCAGGGTTTCAAAACACAGGTGGAAAGGTGTTTAGAAAGGCCTATTAAGAAAAACATCTAGCTAGCTGGGGATTGGCTTTGGAAGATGAAAGTGGTCTGTCTGTGGCATGTGGCTGGAAATGACATCTCCAGGTGACTTCCGGGACAGCATTCCAAGTTCTGTAGGCCAGAGGATAGTGTCCCTAGCCAAGACCGCCTCTGCTTCACGATAGTGATATCTTAGAGCTCACCTCACCCTGGTCTAGGATCAGCCGTCATGCAATTTGGAGATACCTCTGACCTTAACCTCTGCCATGTTAAACTTGGAGGACGACCAAAAACAGGTGTGAGGAATCAGTTACCAGAGCCTTGGAGCCAGCTAGTCAACAAACCAGGTGGGGGCATGTGGGGACTGGGGACTCTGGGAGGCTTACTTCTACCGCTCAACTTCAATATGAGGAAACCTGTGCATGGATGTTTATAATGGCTTTACTCACGTCTGCTAAAACTTGGAAGTAACTAAGATGCCCTCTAGTAGGTAAGTGGATAAACAAACTGCAGTACATCCAGTAGGTGATAGAATATTATTCAGTGATAAAAAGAATGAGCTATCAAGTCACAAAAAGACATGGAAGAACTGTACGTGAACATTGCTAAGTGAAAGAAGCCAATGTGAAGACACTCCATTCTGTACAATTCCAACTATATGACATTCAGGAAAAGGCAAAACTATGGAGATGATAAATATAACAGTGATTGCCAGGGTTAGAGGGGAGGGAGGGAGGGAGGAAGGGATGAATAGGTGGAGCACAGGGATGTTTTAGAGGAGTGAAACTCCAGTTTAATACTGTCATTGTGGATAATTCTCATTATTCACTTGTCAAAACCCATAGGATATCTAACATAAAGAGTGGGCCCTAATATACGGCATGGACTTTATAGGCTCATTGGATGTAAGAAAGGCACCACACCAATATAAAGTATGAATAATAGGAAAAACTGTGGAGGAAGGAGGAGAGGGGATGGAGGGGAGGGAGAGGGGATTTGGGGGAACTCTCTGTGCTTTCCATTCAATTTTTTGCCATTTTTGACTTTTAGCTGCTTATTAGAAAGCTGCTACATAAATGCCAATTTATTTGATCAATCTTGATGGCAGGCAGAAATGATTCCTGAAGACAAAAACAGCTTGCTAACATGTAGAAAAAGACATAGCCTGAAATAGTAACACTGTTGGGCCTGAGTGGCCGGCATTGCCAAGGGACCGTGGCAAGCTCAGGACAGTTCACTAGGTGACACTCGGCTCTCAGTAGCAGAGTCTGCTCCTTCTTGAACAGTGACTTCCTTAGAGCTTTCAAAGACCAAGAGAACGAAAGGTCAAAAGTTGTACTTATGGTAAGGAGGGTAGTCTGCAGAATGGATAAAGAGCTGTTGAAACCACAGAAAATGAGATTTTGGAATTTGTTTCGCAATAATAGCTCGATCAAACATTCCTGGCAAGTCACTCAGCCACATCAGTGCTTTTCCTTGAACATCTTCACCTCTGGTGTTGTATGGGTGTGATTTCAATTTCCAGAGCAGATGCTTCTCCTGGGCTCCTTTCTACAAACATGACAGAGAATGCCTCTTCTTTTGTTTAGAGAAAACCCAATCTTACGTCTGGTCTGTACTTTCAGAATCTTCCAAAATTCTAGGCAGTCCTCCCCCTATGGTCCTACTACCACAGAGGGGTTCAAGCTAGACTTGAGCTCTCATCTCTGCTGCCATCTGGGCTCCTGTTCTCACTGCATGTTGTCTTTCTACAGACCAGAATCTGATCCAGTCTAGACCAACTTTTCTCCTATTCTTGCTGTGACACTTGGTCTACTTGGCCCAGTTTCCCAATCAGTTCGGTGTTCTTGTACTCAGCAACCATAACTCAGGGAAATATGTCATTTATATATAGCATTCTCCCCAATTTGGCTCAGCAAATGCGGCTGATCTACAAAAATAGGACTGCAGATTCTGCACAGAAAGAGAATAGCCCTTTTCCTTGGAACCTGGTTCTGAAGCTAAAATGAATGTCAGTTAAATGAAAAGAGAACAATTCCAAGCCAAGATAATAAACAAGCACTTGGTGGTGAGATACTGTCTATATATGTCAGTGCCAAGAGAATTCAAAGAGAGGAATAGATATCTGTGGGAAAGGCTTGTCAGAGAAAACTTTTAGGAAAAACTGATGTGTCAAATCTAACTGAAAGATTGGTCTATTGTATGCACTTTCCTTGATTCAGCAAAGCAATGAAAAACAAACATGGTTTGAAACTTCAAGAAAAGATATGATAAAATAGGAAAAGCAACCCAGAAAACACACACACACACACACACACACACACACACACACGCACAAATAAAGAAGGTAATAGCTAAAAGTTTCATCAACCAAATGCTTTTTGACTGAGTTATTCAGTATACTTTTCCCTCTTTATCTGATCATGAAGTGAAGTTTAAACGGAGTGATTTTAGAACATCTATAGTATCCTTTCCTTCTCCTTGTGCCTTGCCTTAATTTCTGGTGGTGTTGGAATAGGAAATTAGTAGAATAAAATATACAAACAGGAAGGCCCAAAGGAAAGTTGCCAAGCAAATACAAGAGTCTCGAGTGAGAAGTTGCAAACAGTGTAGAGTTAAGGGCAGACTTGGAGAAGTTAGATGGATGAAAAAGGAAGAAGAAGGACCATATTGACTATATTTAAAAGATAGGTCAATTTCAACTCTGCAAATGAACAGACTGTCACAGAACTTGATGCTTGGCCAACAATCTCTGAGCAACAACCATGTATATACTCAGAACACTGTTTATGTCATTAATACTCTCACTTTGGAAAGGAGGATAATACTTCATAAAGTATTGTGGTGATTGGATAATTGATGCATATAATACATTTAGAATACTGCCTGGCATATGGTAAGTCTTATGGTATTGACTTTATAATCATATGTGACAAATACACATAAAAGGTAAAAAAATCAAACAAAAACCTACTCACTCTTAACAGTTGCTTGGTATATTATTTTTAAGTAGCTGCATATTTGGTCTTCCAAAATAAATGATATCTAGGATGGAACTGAGACAGGTTAAATGAATGCTAGTCTGGGTTTAGTAACAAGTCCATGTTTTTGTTCTTATGAAGAAATAAACTTTAATAATTACATTGGACTAATATTTGATTGCCTGATATTAAGACATCTAAAACAGGCAAATGTTCCACCTATTTAAAAACACTATAGTTTTTCCTAATTAAAGAGTGGGTTAAGGGGATAAACCAACGCTACTAAAAATAGGGACTTGTTTCATTAAAAGGACTAGTTTCCAACCTTGAAGCCAGTGTTCGAAACCTTCTGCAGGAGTGAGTTGACCAGCTCCTTGAGTTTCCTTGGTGGCCCCCACAAGAGTCCTCGTGCCACACCAAGGCTCTGCTCTTTGATTTGGATGGATGTCCTCACCATGCAATGGCCCCAGCCGGTCTAACCACATGCTGGTAGTAGATACAGAGAGAAAGAAACATTCCCGTCCGTGCTCCTCCAAGGCTGTGCATTCGGTGCAGGCAAGGGCAGTAGCTGGAGAACTCCACCGTCCTGACAGTTGGAGAGGAATGAGCCCGCAACTGCGTCCTTAAAACCTGCTTATTTGGCTCCGTGAAACTGAAAAGGAGGAACGCACATCTCTCAGCTGCCTGGATGGCGTCTCTTCCTGTTCCTTGCAGCTCTCAACATCGGTCGCTCTAATAGATGTGTTTCTAAGGTCCTCGGTTCCTGGTGGTCATAATGAGGGAGACCCTTTGCATCCTATTTCACCCCCTAATCTTCTTTTAAAAAGACACATTGCACTTCTCCAAAATGACTTTTCCTCGAAGTGCAGGACCTTTGCTCATCTGATTTCCTCGAAATAACTGCCCCCGAAGATGGAGGCAAATCTTCCATAAGGCGGTCCTGGACCACAGAGCGGTGGCCTGGGGAGAGAAGAGCGGGCGCGGCTGTGGGGAGAAGCTCGCCCCTGCAGAAGGCCGCGGGAGGCTGGAGGTGACGCGCAGTTTGGGGAAAAGAAGTCTGCTAAGAAAAATATGCTAAAGATACATCCCTAACATCAAAAAGCCAAAATTAATTTTGAAAGCTTTTTTGTGTGTATATGAAAAGTTGAATGCTTTTGTAAATACTACACTTGACATAAACAAATGCAGAAAGGCAAGGCCAATAATACAAGAAAAGAAAAATAAAAGTCAAAGCCTTATGTTTGTAGGTACCTGGTAAGCAATTGTGGTCTTAAAAAATAACTTGAAATTTTTTAAAGTTATTTCAACATTTACAACTTCATGTGATATTCATAGCAGAGGTAACTGCTTTGTTCTTATTTTGGATATCTTTTCCATTAAAGACCACATTCTAGAAAGGTAAGAATTTTTAAAATATAAAGATCCTTGGAAGATCATTTACTGTGAGTCTATGGTACATTATTCTTCAAGATGTGATAATGGTGTATCTTCTTAATTTTCTATTTGGGCTAAACAATTTTAGCATGTGAACATCATTAGTGGAAGGAAAAAAAAAGTCCCCTATTTAAAAGAACATGAGACTGCTCAATCAATAAGATCTGTTGTAAAATTTAAAATTTGATTTCAGTGTTGAGGATGAAGTTGTTAAAAAGCTGGCCACTGTTGTTTCTGAAGTGGGTCTTTGTAGCTGCTTTTTGAACCCCTGGAATAAAGAGGGTTGATTTGCGATGGAATCTCTGGAGCCTGCAGTCATATATTACAATATGTTGTAAATCCAGAGGGTACAATATAGATTTCACAGGGGGCCCTAGGGTTAATTGAAATTCCATCTGTTTCTTCTCTGTGGCAAAGTTAGTATCCTGGGATATCAGCTCCGGATAAGATATGAGATTTACAATTTTTTATTTTTAGGCTAAAGTAGAATTTTGCTTAAATTTACTCCTCCCTACTTTCTACTCCTACCTTCAATTAAAAAAAAGTTTACAAGACAGCCTTTATTTTCTTCACAGCTGCCCCCTGAGGCAGCCCCCCCTTTTTTTCTAGTGCATGCCGGGCAATACCATGTATTCTTAGACTCCCAAAGGCCCCCATTACTGTCAATTAGTTACGGAATGCTACAGGGATTCATGCCTGACAGCTCGGTAAAGGCAGGAGAAATGGGCTCGGTAGGGAGTGAGGGGCCTGATTCTTTTTTGTGCACAAGAAATACCTTTCTCAGCAAGGCTTTTAATGGCCCTTCCCCTCTTTCTTTCCCTCTGTCCAAGCGCTATGCCCCCCATGATCCCAACACACATCATACACACACACGCTCTTATGTTCACACACCGAGGTGTTTGTGCAAATTATCGTACAGGACTGTGAGAACTCTCGGAGAAGAGGGTTTGGAAATGTCCTCACAACCTTTGAAAATTACAGAGCTTTAAAATTCTAGTTTACATCTTTGCTATATCCTGATTCCTAACTTCCTCTCTTCAGAAGGTTTCTTATTCCTGAGTACCTCTTTTGCCTCTGGCTCATTAGTTATTTTTCTTCTGCAGCTCTCCATCCAAAGAAGTAATGCACCCTTTTGGGTAGGGGCTCACTGCACTGTACAGCTGTAGCTCAGGCCACAGATGGTGGTGGGTGTCCCCTACCACTCCACGTCTTCCTGACGTCCCCCTCTACCTCTTGTCTTCCTCTCCTCTACTTTCCCACATCTCCCCTTCTTCCTCCTTCTACCCCTGCCTAGATCATTTCCCTTATTCCGGAGACTCAAGGCTATGGATTGTGTTTGACTCATTTTGTTCTCTCTCTCCCATTCCTTACCTACCCCAAATATTTCTCATAACAGGATAGAGAGACTTTATGTTGTCCACCAACATGTCTGCACTCCACAGAACGCCACCTGTCACAAATGGGAGCTCAGTAGTATTTGCTGGAAATGAATGCACAAGCTTATAGTCTCGGGCATTATTGGGTGGACACTGCCCAGAGTAGGACTCTGGTCAGCAAAATGCAGGTGTCTTATATCGTCAACACATCACCACTTACCTTTTGCTTCAACATTGCTGCAGATTCAACACGCTGCACATTCATGCCTCTTGAGATGAATTTCCAGTGATGTCTGCTTACCAAATCCGCTTTACTTCAGTGCTTCTCAAACTTTAATGTGAGTATGAATCAACTGGCAAGATCAGGAAAATGAGAACAGAATGACTGTGAGGGTTGCCCTGAGATATCACATTTCTCACAAGCTCCCAGCTGATGCCCTTGTTGCTGGTCCATTGACACATTCAGTGGCAAGACATTATTTCACCAAGTTGGCAAGAAATGGAGAGAGCTTTGTAAAGATGGATCGATGCTAACCTGAATTAAAGAAGCAGAAGCCTCATTAATAAAGACTTTGATTTCTCAGATAAGAAAAAAAGATGTATTTACATATATCTGAGATTCTCATATCTTTCCTTTTTGGTAAATGAGTATTGGAGGTGCTTGAATATAGTAAATTAGCTCATGATTGAGAAATACGAAAGCTGTCTGTACAGTGTAAACTTCAACTTTTTCTAGCACCTGAATCAGATTTTTTTTGTTCTAAACAAGGAGGTTACTTCATCATGAAGAAAAAAATTAGTCACTGTATGATAAATGAGGTTACTTGGAATACAGCTAGCTGTCTTCCTTGCTTCTTTCCTACCTGCTATAGAAAATGCAAAGTAAAAGAGGAGATAAAGTACATGTAGTTCCATTGACAGACAATAAATAAGATTTTGTTTGGAAAGAAGTACAACAGAATATCCACACCTGCACATACATAGGTGGTGCTACTACCCAAGGTGTCTGCTCTCATATACTACAGTCTTGGGTCTCAGTTTCAATTTACATTTATAAATGCATGGAAACTCTGAAGAGAACAGCTAGCATTGACTAAATCCAGTTGGGAGTCCGAATCTAAAAGAAACAGACAATTTAGTTACAAAGATAACATAACAGAAATTAAGCAATAATTTAAAATATAAACTGTAATTTTATATAACTTCATAAACTGCCAGGGGTTTCTGGGAGTTAAAGGGAGTTTATGGAAAGAAGGGATTAATTTAGATGGAGACGACCAAGGAAGATTTTCTAAAGGGTAGGACTTGCACTGGAGTTTGAAGGAAGGTTAGGTCTGGAGAGGTGGGAATAAGAGGGATGAGTGCATCAGGAAGGATAAAATGGTTGTGTTGATCCATCTAAGAGAACAAAATGTTTGAAAGCTTATGAGCAGAGCAGCTTCCTGGGATGATTTATTTGTTTAAGGAAAATATGATAGAAGGAGAAATGGAGGGAATGACACAGTTGGGATAGAATTAAGAAAGGTCTTGAATGTTAGGCTAAAAATGTTAGACTTCATTTTGTAAATAATAATAATAATAATAATAATAATAATAATGGGGGGACCACTGAATATTTTGAGTAGAAGAAGTACATTTTAACATAAGTATTTTAACAGATTAATTTCAATAGTCCAAGTCTAGGGAATAAGGGCTAGAATTAGGATGGTGGATGTGTGAATAGAAGGTTGATCTAAAGGAACAATAGACTTTGATGATGGGGCACTATTGTTAATGATGGACAGTGACCTTGTGGCTTGAAGTTAGTAGAATAGAAAATAAACAGTTAGGGGGGCATAAATTCAATTTTAGATATTTTCAGTTTTAAGTAGGACAGACAAGTGGGAAAATCCAACAGACAATTGGAAGCTGTGTAATGGGGCAAAACAGGGCTCGGTGCCTTTCACACATGACCCAACACTTAGTGTTGAAGGAAACAGGTTTTTATTAATAGGGTTCCAACCTTGGCAGGGGGGTATGGGAGCACTCTTGCTCAGAGTCCTCTCTCCTGCAAGAACCAGTACTTCCCTTGCTCCCCAAAAGGCAACAAGCTAAAACCATGCCCAGAAGTTCCCTGTATCCTTATCTGTTCTTAAGTCAGCTGCACAAACAGATCTCCACCCTCTCTGGAAGGTGCACTTATGGGATTCAGAGTCACCGTCCTCTCACAGCAGCTCTGTCCTTCGGGATCTGGGATGCGCTGTCCTCAGTCTCCATGCAGTGGTTCAGCAAAACATGTACCATGTTACACTGGGTTGTGGTGGAGTCAATGTAGACACAGTCCCAAGAGATTAACTTCTCCATATGTCCTTCAGAGAAGCAGAAGTCTGCAGCTCAGCACCCTCGGTCAAGATTCAGCTCCATGCATCTTCCACGAATCCATGCTTGGTTAGGCAGGTCCCTACATCTCCATCAGCTCTGCCATGGTCTTCTCTAGTCTGACATTCTCCCTCTCCAGACTTTGTAGTGCACTCTTGTGTCTCTCTCACTCACTCTGGATCTCTTCTCTTTGTGGTGGACTCTTTCCTATGGCGTGTTAGCGTCCACCATTTGCCAGTTCCCCAGTATCTTTTACCTTCTTTTGGCTGCCATCTTTAGTCAGGGCAAGAGTTCCGAGTGACACAGGGGCAACCAGGGTGGGCATCCACCTCCCCTGGCTGTGTCCTGAGTTACTATATGCTCTTAAAGTCACTACAGCTTTTGCCCTAGGTGGCAATCCTCTTCTCCTCAGGAAAGGTTCAGCTAGTAACTTCCTATTGTTATGCAAAGCATCATAAACACTGCCATAACATCCACTTCTCTCTTCCCCCAGTCAAGGGTTGTGGGGGATACCTCTGCTATCTTCAAGGGGCCCCCACCCTGCACTCCATTACAGTGGGACAGTGTAACCCTGCTGAGAGATGGTCATAGCTGAGACCTTGGGGGTGAAGACATCTCCAAGGAAAAACATGCAGAGACTGAATCCTGGGAAACACTCTTACATGCACTTGGGATGGAGAAATAGGACTTGGAGAAGAAACAGGGGCACACAGAAAATTAAAGACATGAAAGGCAGAGGGAGTATCAGGACAGAGGCAGTGGCCACAGTATCAAATACTGCAGAGAAACTAAGAGGCTAGAACACGGAAAGGCTTCAAGAACACTGGTGCCTTTCCCAGTGTGGACAGTGCAGACGGGAAGGGTGCAAACACCGTGACGAGAGATTCAGGAGTGAGCAAGTCATAGCAAAGTTAGAATTTATGGTGGACTTCCCTTTAGATTAAAAAAATGTACTTTTGTCCTGGCTGGTGTGGCTCAGTGGATTGAGTGCTGGCCTGTGAACCAAAGGGTCACTGGTTTGATTCCGCAGTCAGGGCTCATGCCTGGGTTGGGGGTCAGGTCCCCAGTAGGGGTTATGTGAAAGGCAACCACACATTGATGTTTCTCTCCCTCTCTTCCCCTCTCTAAAAGTAAACAAATAAATCTTTAAAAAAATTAAAAAGTATTTTTTTTGTTTTTTAATTTATTAGAGCAACAACATAGATTTCCTTGTTTATTAAGGGGAAGAAAAAAGAGGGAGAGAAAACTGATGGTATCTAAAAATTGCAGAGGGATGGGAATTTGATATGGTAAAATCTTGAAGGGGATAGGCCCTCTGATAAGGGGGTGAGCCTTATAAATGGCAAATAAACCTCCCAAACAAAACTGTCTCTACATATTTGAAAGGAGAGGGGTGCAGAGATGAAGTATTCAGACTTCTGCAGGTCCCATCACCTCAATAAAGTAGCACCTGAAATTGTTTTCAAACTCTGGGTCTGGAGGTAACGGGAAAGAATGGAGAATGTTTCAACTGGTCAATTGTATTGGGAAATTGGCAAAAGGTGAGTGAAAGTATTGCTAAACAACAGTTGAGATGAGCATGAATTTTCCAAGTAAGCACAAACGCACACCTAAAGACAATAGACAGTAGGCAAGACTTAGGAAATTGGAAGCAACACAACAGACTGGGGAAAATGAAGCACCAGAATGCACTGTGTTGATGAAGGCAGCACAGGAGTGGCTGGCCATGGAGTCCACATGGGGCTAATATACCTCAGTCGGTATGGTCCAGAAATTATCACACATCAATAAGAACAAGAGCAACAGAGAGACTACTTAAAAGCTGTTGGTTGGAGATCATGCAAAGGACCAGAATTTGAAGAGAACCACATGCTTAGCCCTGGAAATGGGTGAGTTGGGGTATAGAAGTTTGAGGCAATGTTTGCCGTCAAGGAGCTTTAGTGTACTTAGAGAGAGGAGATAAGCACATCTGCACCCTGAGGGCATGTCCTTGTTGTGCAGGAGAGATAGGCTTTTGAATACCATGAAGAAGAGTTGGTTGGAGCACAGCCACCCAAGAAGCATCCAGAGTAGCAAAATGAGAGTCATTCCTTCTTCTTCCCAATATTCACAGCCGACCCACAGAGCTGCACCTTTAAGAAATTGGAAATGGAGCCAAGGGAAGGGTAACTATGATTTCCTTATCATGTGAGAGAGACCTGAAAGCTATACTTATCTTTCTGCTCAGAAAGATTTGAAAGCAATATTCATCTTCCTTTTATGCCCAGTGTGAGATACTTTGCTTAGCAGAGCAAGCTTCATTAAAAGGAAGAAATGACTTCCAGCTAAGATGGAGGAGTAGGTAGATACACTTTGCCTCCTTGCACAACCAAGAGAAAGACAACAACAAATTTAAAAACAAAAAGCAACCAGAACTGCCAGAAAATCAAACTGTATGGACGTCCAACAACCAAGGAGTTAAAGAAGAAACATTTATCCAGACTGGTAAGTGGGGTGGAGACGGAGAAGAGAAGCCAGGGTGCAGGGGATGTGGCAAGGCGGCAGCTAGAGGACCAGGCAGGTGATACAGCAGCTGGAGGTCCCACATTTGAGTATAGATAAACAGGGAGGAGAAACAGGGGAGTGAGACAGACCACACAATCCCAGGGTTCCAGCACAGGAAAAGAAAGCCTCAAAACCTTGGGCTATAAAAACCTGCGGGGGTTGCAACAGAGGGAGAAACTCCCAATCTCACAGGAGAGTTTGTTGGACGGACCCACAAGGTCCTAGACTGTACACAAGCCCACCCACCCAGGAACCAGCACAAAAAGAGCCCAATTTGCTTTTAAGTAGTAGGGGAAGTGACTGAAAGCCAACCAAGAGCCAAGCAAATGGCATTGTTCCCTCTCTGACCCCTCTCCAACATACAGTACCACAGTGCAGCACCTGGGGTGCCCTGCCCTGGTATATACCTAAGGCTCCACCCCTTACAACATAACAGGTGTGCTGAGACAAAAAAATATGGCTCAAATGAAAGAACAGATCAAAGCTCAAAAAAATAGAACTAAGCTATGAACAGATAGCCAACCTATCAGATACAGAGTTCAAAACACTGATAATCAGGATGCTCACAGAAACAGTTGAGTGTGGTCACAAATTAGAGGGAAAAGTGAAGGCTATGCAAAGTGGAATAAAGAAAAATGTACAGGGAACCAACAGTGAAGGGAAGGAAACCGGGACTCAAATCAATGACTTGAACCAGAAGGAAGGGATAAATGTTCAGCCAGAACAGAGTAAAGAAACAATAATTGAAAAAAATGAGGAGAGGCTTAGGAACCTCTGGGACAACTTTAAGTGTTCCAACATCCGAATCATAGGGGTGCCAGAAGGAGAAGAGGAAGAGCAAAAAATTGAAAATGTATTTGAAAACATAATGAAGGAGAACTTCCCCAATCTGGCAAAGAAAATAAACTTCTAGAGAGCCCAGGAAGCTCAGAGTTGCAAAGAAGTTGGACCCAAGGAAGCACACACCAAGGCACATCATCATTACATTACTCAAGATTAAAGATAAGGAGAGAGTCTTAAAAGCAGGAAGAGAAAAGGAGACAGTTACCTACAAAGCAGTTCCCATAAGACTCTCAGCTGATTTCTCCAAAGAAATCTTGCAGGCAAGAAGGGGCTGGAAAGAAGTATTTAAAGCCATGAAAGATAAGGACCTACATCCAAAAATACTTTATCCAGCAAAGCTATCATTTAGAATGGAAGGGCAGATAAAGTGCTTCCCAGATAAGGTCAAGTTAAAGGAGTTCATCATCACCAGGCCCTTATTATATGAAATGCTAAAGGGACTTACCTAAGAAAAAGAAGATGATCAAAACTATGAACATTAAAATGACAACAAACTCACAACTATCAACAACTGAACCTAAAAACAAAAACAAAAATAAACTAAGCAAATAGCTAGAACAGGAACAGAATCATAGAAATGGAGATCACATGGAGGGTTATCAGCGGGGAGGGAGCAGAGGGGAGAACGGGGGAAACGGTGCAGGGAATAGGAAGCATAAATGGTAGGCACAAAATAGACAGGGGGAGGTTAAGAACAGTACAGGAAAGGGAGAAGCCAAAGAACTTATATATATGACCCATGGACATGAATAAGCTGGGGTGGGGATGATGCTGCGGGGAGGGTGATGCAGCATGGAGGAGAATAAAGGGGAGGAAAATAATGGGACAACTGTCATAGCATAATCAATAAAATATACTAAAAAAAAGAGAAGAAATGAGATTTGTGAGAGGTGAGGAGAACTAAATTTTAAAACAAAAATTACTTATTTCCCCTCCTTCATTTTACTGAGATATAATTGACATATGTTGACTGACGTAAGAAACATCCAAACTTGTAGAGACTTTTTATGAGTTTATTTGAGCCAAACCGATGGCAATTGACAGGAAGCAAAATTTCAATGGATTGAGAAAATGCTCTGGAAAATAGCAGTTTTACCACTTATTTTATAAATCAGAATTGAAGGGGAAAACTTAAGGGGATTATATAAAATCCATTAGTGGTAGATTAGGACAGTGGGAGAAAGCAAAGTAGGGAAATCTCTGAGATTGGATAAAAAAGTAAAACAGATAGACACACACTTCTTTTATATTGGTGGTTATAGAATGGTTAACAATTAACATTCACAGCATATAGTGATGGTATTTAAGCAACAAGATAGCAATGAGGGGTTCTGTGGTTTTGCGATCTGGTGGGAGATTGTGCCCTGAGGGGTCTGAAAAAAGGAAATATTTTGAAATTCCAAAGGTGTGTTATCGTAGATGCAAAAAGATGATAGACAGCTCAGTTAAGGTAAAGTCTGACATTTGTCAAGGAAGATACATCCCCTTTAGGGCAGGAGTACCCACCATGACCCATTTTCAGTTAAAAAATTTTAATTTTGTGGCTGCTTTCAGTCTCTGAGTTTGTAAGTCCAGGCCCGCCCTGAGCTTGTCAGTTTTAGTATGTGGTCCATTCTTCATCCCTACATGTGACCCTGCATTAGTTTAAGGTGCACAGCAGAATGATATGATACATGTGTGTATGTTGTGAAATGATTCCCACAATAAGATTTGTTAACATCCATCAGCTCACATAGTTGTTTAGTTTTCCCCGTGTGATGAGAACTTTTAAGATCTACTCTTCTAGCAGCTTTAAAATATACAACACAGCATTGTTAACTAGAGTCGCCACGGAGCCAGTGATGAGAAAGGCAGCGGCCAGGAGCCACTCCACAGCTCAGGCCCGCCGCCCGAGCAGCCTTTAGGAGCGTCCCACGGGCTGCTCCTCCAGGGCTCCCTCACTCCCACCTCCACTCCTGGGGTCTCCCCCACTTCAGAGAATGCTGCTCAGCTCATTCAAAACTGAGGAGGAATTCTGGCTCTGCTACTTACCAGCTGTGTGACCTTGGGCAAAAGCTTAAGACAACCGAGCCTCATTTCCCTCTCTAATGGGGAAATAATTCTTGTAGGAAAAATGCATGGCGCTAAGCAATCGCTTGATGTTATTGTCATTTTCAGCTACTGTCACCTTTCCCTTATCTTCATTTCTTGGTAATGAAAATGATGATTTCCTCCCTCCCATTTCTTTCATTTGGCCATACCAAATAGTAGAGAGCTTACCCCTGGTGGATGGATTTAGCTCAGATCACCAACCTTTTGCCTGGCACTAGACTAGTGCCCCTTAATTGACTAATGCCCCTCTGATCCAACACGCGCGCACACACACGCGCGCACACACACACAGAGCCCCATTCAGAATTTTGGAGAGGTGAGACCTGAAATCTATATTTTTAAAAGCTTCCACCCCCAATTAAGAATATTATACTTATTCAGACTCATGTACCTTATGAGAATACATAACAATATGGTTTGAAAAATAGATGAATTCTTTTCTATTAGTCTATCTTCACAGAATGCAGCTGCCTCAGTGATAGACATAAAAACGCATTTGAAAGGAATTTGTCCAATTGGGGACTGAACGTTTTATAGAAGACTGCCATCAAAAATAATATTTTTGTTTGTTGTTTTCTGTACAGTAAAACAGTGTAGAGTTTAGGTTTGGATTTGCTCTAACCTTTTTTTTTTTTTTTTTTGTTAGCTTTTTGGAGTTCAACATAACCATGACTCCATCTTGGATCTCCACTTTGCCTGTCATCATGTGATTCATGTCTTTCTAAAGAATCAAGAATGGAGATATCCCCTGAAGGAGGAGAGAAGGGGTGTGTTATAAAGGAAGGTGGCATTAGCGGCTGAGTGTGGGGTGCTGGGAGAAGAGAGGCAGAGGGCAGTGATGGGGAGTGGCTGTGAATTGAATGTTCCATATGTTCAGTTCTGGCAGGTGGACGTAAAATCCAGCAAACCTGCTCCAAGGAAATAACTTTTCAGATGTTTCTAATGTCTTGCTCAGTGTCCTGCACTTTTAGAGTGTGTGTGTGTGTGTGTGTGTGTGAGAGAGAGAGAGAGAGAGAGAGAGAGAGAGAGAGAGAGGGAGATGGGGTGGGGTGGTTGTATCCTCGGAGTTGAAAATGAAAAACCTCCCTCTATTGACTCCTGAATGGCTGAGATAAAGAGGACCACATGGGACTCATTGTCAGGAGTGAGAGCTCAGAAGCTGGCCTCCTTTTGCCCATTATTGTGCTATTCTCCTCCTTTCCCCACCTCTCCCGCCTCAAAATGTTTCCCCAGCCCCCACCCAATGCCATTCCCTCCCCGCACCCCCCCACAACAGCCCAAAGACCCTCTTTTCAAACTCGTACTGCCTAGGCCCCCTCGGTGGAACCCAAGACCTCCATTCAGAGTCACTGGTTTGGGCAAAATCCCTTATTCACCCCCCACACACCGCCCTGCCCCATCAGCTGAGCCTCAGTTCAGACCTCACAAAACAAAACCAAACCAATCCATAGAATTGATGGCTGCTGCTGGAGGACCCCCCTCCACTCCTCCCCCAGGGGCTCCTGCCCGGGCAGCTTCTATTCTCCACCGGTCCCTCCCTCCCTGCCCCCAGCTCCTGCTGAACTTCTGTGGTTAACAAGTGCACGAGGGGTTATTATTGTTCCCCCTATCATATTTATTCCCTTTCAGAGCTGATCTGCACTTTTGTCTGAGGCAACTGACACATCTTCTGACATTTTAGCCTTTCTGTCCACTGGGGAGGGATGACAGTGGTGGCAGCAGGGATAACCCCTGCTCCTACGTGCAGCAAGCAGTGCGGAAATGAGGAAGGAGAGAACAAAACCCCAAAGCTAGGGGACTGGAGAGGAAAGAGAAAACACGGTAGTTTGTTAGTGACCCAGTGCCAGAGAGGTGAGCGGAGGGGGAACAGTAATGAGTCTAATGACAGTTGTATTTAAAAGACTTGTATGTCTCCGCAGGGCTGCAAGATGGCTAACCATTATAATACTCCGCTAAACTTTCATTTTCACAAGTTACCTCAATTTTAAGGAAATCAGAGAGAAAGAGAAAGAATGAGAAAGCATGAAACGCAGGGAGTTTCAGAGCAGAGTGTTAACAAAGAGAGAAAGGAAAAGACAGAGAAAGAAATAAAAACTTATACTTGGTGTTCTTAATGTAACACAATTGAAAGTGGCCAAGAGATTTGGCAAAGGCCTCTTGTGCCTTTTTTAAATGGAATGCTTAGGAAATGTGACCAGAGTCCCCAAACTGTAGTGATTAGTAAACTTCCCAGATTCTTACATATTCATTTCCATTAAGAATTTTGTAGTCAGGAGAAATAAGTAGCGCCTGAAAGTGTTGTTCCAATTAATGACCACAGAGAGCGCTGAAATATCAATGGAGAGGAACTTAAAGAGAACACAGCTAATTAATTTTCACTTGACCTCCCAGAGAGTGGCATTTTTATTCCAGTTGTACATATGAGGAGAGGAAGTTGGACAGCTCAGTGATCTGCACAAAGCCCAAGGGAGAGAAAGGGATCGAGGACATCTGACTGCTGGCCCGCAGCCAGCTCCTGGGAAATCCACAGCCTTCACCGTTTGCTGTCTTGTTTCCAGGAAAGAATACATCTGTGATGGTGAGGAGATCTGAAGGACAAAATTCCAATATACTCCTCTAGGAGGAGGGCTGAACTAGTGCACATTAAGGGAAGAGATTAGTTTGTGGGATTAGTCATCTACCGACTTGTTTTTCTTTCCCTGTAAGACAAAAAGAGGAAGCTCGTGAAAAAGCTACGTAGCGGGAGATGCTCCAAGTCTTCTCTGAGAGCGTCCTTTCACTTTTCTAAATAATGAGTTATATTCTTGAAAATATCATCCTATCAAATTGCTGAAAGCATTTATAAACATTAATCAAGCCTCAGGGCAGCTGTAGGTGCCATATATTATTACCCTCAGCTTTCAGGGGGAGAAACAGGTTTAGAGAAATTGAATCTCTAGTACAAGGTTACTCAGAAACTCTATGGTAGAACAAGGTCAAGAAATCATCATTCCTAGGCTGAAATCCACCCACTTTTCTGTAAAGGCACAAAGTCACAAAGCTAAAGTCACAAAGCTAGGGAGTTGTGTGTGTGTGTGTGTGTTTGGGGGTGGGGAAGTGGGGAGTTGTTGGGGAGGAGATGAAAACTAGGTCTTCTAGGATTCAGGTACAGAAAGTTTTTAAGCTAAGGCAAGAGACAGTGCTCAGAGAATGAATTTTCTCTGTTTGTCCTGATGAGATTAACACTGACAATGCAGTCTCTGGAAATATTTCATCCTCAAAGAAAGACCGTAGGTTTGATAGGGAAAAGTATTTCTCAAGTCTTACTAAGGAACCTAGAAGCACTACTTAAAAGTCAGGAAGACTACAACAAATATATGGTAAACTGTAATCTATTTCGACACATGGATTTAAGATTTGGGTGACATTGAAATGTTCCACCACTTTGTGGGCATAATTTATTCAGCTAACATGTATAAGCCTGAAGATCAGAAACACGACCTACGTTAGGAAAAAATGTGTGTATTATAAGTAGACGTTGGGTGAAGTGTTCTGAAATATTAGTCAGGGTAGGTGGTCAATAGTGTTGTTCAAATCATCTGTATATTTACTAATGTTTTTGTCTAGTTCTATAAACTGCTGAGAAAAGGCTATCACATTCTCCTCTGCGACTATAGACATTCTCCCTTTAATTCTGTCCATTTTTGCTTTCTGTGTTTTGAAGTTCTGTTATAAGGTGCTCATGCAATCATTTTATGTCCTCCTGATGAATAGACTCATTTATCATTATGAAATGTATATCTTTTTCTCTGGAAATACTCCTTATCATTCTATCTGATATTAATATAGCCATTCCACCATTCTTATGCTTACTGTTTGCATGGATTATCTTTCCTAACCAGTTACTTTCAACCTATATTATCCACTCAGAACAAAATGCCTCTAAATTCCTGCGTACAGAAACTTCTGAAACTAAAAAGGTAAAATCAGATGTAAATGGCCGAATTGACAGAAGTGACTGGTTCCTTTGAACCATGTTAAAACCTCATCATCTAAACTCTCTACTTCTTTTCCTCACTCTTCTCATTCAGACTTCTTTATAGCCTTCTTAGACTTCTGATGGCTAACTTTTTCTCTTAGTCTCCAGAAGTGAAATCTTAGGCAATGTTCTTGTCACTTTCATCCATGATCATTAAGTTTTCTTCACTTGGATATCCCTGCCTCTGCTTTCCAATCAACAGACTCAAACAGGGACTCTCACTGAATTTTTTCTTCTCCTGGGACTCTCTCCTCAATGCTCCTTTTGTTTCTTTTTTAACCCCTTGGTTCGGTAACCTTTCTTGTATGCCTCTTGAACTAGCTCACATTTTCCATGCTCTCTTTTCCTTCATCAAATCCCTCCATAAAACTCACTTCTTTTTTCTTGGTCTTTCAGTTTTTTCCTTCTTTCCAGCCACGTCAACTCGACTAGATGTCTCACTGTTTATTCAGTGTTTTGTTTATGTCTAAATCAGACAGTCAACGCCTTGAGGCTGGGGTTTCATTCTTAGAGTTCCTTGCTTTGCAAAATGTCATATGCACTTACCACACTCTATAAATAATAAATAATCAGACCAAAGAATCAGTAAACTAGTGCCAGATCACTGATTAGCATAAGTACTCAACACATCGGAGGAGTTACTGCTGCTGCTGCTGCTGCTGACACAAAACCTTTTTCTCCAAGGAAAACAGAGCAATGAAAAAAGAAACTTGGAAAAGATCCTTGGTCACAGTTCAAATTGGATGGTGTAGAGAACAAACTGGCTGTGGAGGGGAAGGTTCCCAGGGCTCCTTCTCACCCTCTGTTTCTTAAAGAAACTTCCATGTGGACCGAGAGCTCTTTAGGCCTTCTTCTTCTTCTGTTCCCAGTCTTTGGCATAGGGCCCGACATGAAGGAGCCATAGAATAGACATATTCTTGAATTGTGGACCTGAACTTGAAGGATTAGGGAGACATTTAGCTCATTCCAGTACCTAGCTATGTATTTCTTCTTTGAGATAGAATCTCACTCTTAACTAATTTTTAGACATATCCAATTGCTACAGGAATGGGATTACTATGTTAAACCATATTTGATTTTCATAATTTGATGTTCAGAACATAGAGAATTATGTGTAACAGGCTACACACACAGTTATACACCACAAAATATTTCGGTCAAGGACAGAATGTATATACAACAGTGGTCTCATAAGATTATAGTAGAGCTAAAAAATTCCTCTTTCTCAGTGACAATATAGCCATAGTAATGTCATAGTGCGACACATGACTCATGTATCTGTGGCAGTACAGTTGCAAAAAATACTAGTGCACCGCCAGCGGTGTAAAACTATAGTGCATACAATTATGGTGGCAGTCTGTACCATCTGGATTTGTGTAAGTGCACGTTACGATGTTGCACAGCAATGAAGTAGCCTAATGACACATTTCTCAGAATGCATCTCTGTCATTAAGTGGTGCACGACTGTGTCTGCATGTAATTTTCATTTTCTATACATATATAAACATATGTATAAACAGATGCTATACATACGGTCTGTCCAGAAAGTACCCAGCCATGTACTATGAAAAAGAGACATTTATTGAGAAGATACAAGATACAAGAAACATTGTACACAGGATGATAATGTCTCAGTTCCCTTCAAAATAGGCACCTTGGGACCTCACAGAGTTCTCACAGTCACCATCAGCTGCCCCATCATATTTTCCCGAATCTCATCGACGATCTGAAATCTCTTCCCTTTCAAAAGTGATTTTAGTTTTGGGAAAAGCCAGAAGCTGTAGGGTGTCAAATCTGAGCTGTAGAGGGGCTGAGTCACTTGAGTGATTTGATGTTTTGCCAAAAAACTCTGCATGAGACGTGATATATGAGCGGGAGTGTTGTGGTGATGAAGCTGCCAATCACCAGTTGCCCATAGCTGTGGACTTCTGAATCATCTGAGTAGTTTTCACTCAGGAATTTTTAAGCGTAATGCAAAATCTAATGCAGATTTGTTGCTGTGCTCAGTCATTTTGAATGGGACAGCCACATGGTACACATGCTCAGTTAAAGGCATCTACTACTCCCACTGACTAGTACAGTGAAGTTGTCATTATTCACACATGCACGTTCCAGTCCACTCTCCTTGGCTGCCAGGTTACATCGATGCCACACAAACCATTCTCGTTATATTAACAAGGGTTGGATTTTTCCAGACAGACCCCCTACATAAATATATATATGAATATTTATAAAATATATATGACTATTTCATAAAATATATATGAAAATGAACATATCTATATCTATAATTTCAAAATAGTTCAGTGAAAAAATTTGATCCTTAAAGGGCTATATTCTCAGCTACATAGAAAACACATTACAGAGGACTTGTGCTGAGGGTCCCAGTGGGTAGGGGTCAAATTTCAGTTTACTGTCATTATATATTCTAACCATATACCTGGGTGTATGCCTTCCTAGATTACTCTAGACACACATGTACTGTATCTTCTCATATGAGGTATGGAGTTGGAGTTCCCCAGTTTCCAACGGGTACAGTTTAGGTGCTCTGGACACCGATCTCCTCAACACTCACATCCAATAAGGTCGAGAATGAACATTCAGCACACGCTTCCCGAGCTCCTTCCATAAAGTGATTCTCCATGAGTAAGATGTGGTGCCTGTCATCTTTAGGAAGATGACAACAAGGCCCTCAAGTCCTGTATAAGTTGTAAGGGTCTTATGATGTAGCATTACTTTGGGTGAAGCAGCTTTACTTTGGGGGGCGATGTCAAGACTGATGTAGACATGGCATTATGGTTGAGGTACATTGCCTGCATCTTCTCAATGCCAAATGAAATTCCCCTCTCACCTGGGACAAACCTGCTGCTGACTGGGCTAACAGTCAAAGACCAGGAGGGCAGAGACAGGGCAGAAGTAAAAGAAAGGATGGAGAAAATAAAGTAGAGAGAAGGTAGCAGAGAGGAGGCAGAGACAAAGTGAAGCATGCTCGTGGTATAGGGTAGTTCAGCATGAGTCTTTGCCATGCCATGGGACCCAGTGTTTGTGGGGATTTGTGCTTTCTTTCTTGGCCTGAGTGGTGTCTTGTAGCACCAGGCAATAATTAGCTGGACAGCAAGGATTTAGATGAAAAAACAGTGGCCAAATAGGATAGTTTCAAGTCCCAGGAGAGCTTCGTTATAAGCCTCTCCTTGGGAAGTCTAGGAAGATATTTACATTATACATTTTGGATTTCCTAAAGAGTAGTCAGCTGCCACTTCATTTAAGGGACTCCGAATCTGAACTGGCTCAAGTCTAGGACTTGGCTGAGGGGCCACAAGTCTAGTTTGGTGATTTCAGCCAGGCTTCTGTTGAGGAAACCTGGAACTTTTCTGCTCTTACAAATCAAGTAAGACTTTAGTGGAATATCCATCTATGCAGTTCTAGGGACACCGAGATTAACTAGCTAGCACCAGCGATCTCTGAGATTTAAACCATTCTGTTTATTGTTTATGGCTCTGTTGCCCAGCATGGTAACCATATCTACCTTGTCTTTGGTGATTATCTGCCACTTAGCTCCTGCCATCCCTGGATCCCCTCATCCCCACCAAATTCAGGAGGACTAGTCAGATGTCAACACAGGGCAGATGGAGGATGCTGGAGCTCCCTCCATGAATGTACTTCTTATAGTCTTGGTAAAAGGAGTGTCTCCTGGACTTTCTTGGGGAACGTAGTTTCAGGGAGCAAGTCTTACAAGGCAAATCCACTTGGCATTCAGATGTGATTAAGCCTTTGGATACCTTCATAAGTTGCAGTCTGTCTAAAACTTTTTGGTCACAGACTCCTTGGCATTCTTAGAAATTATGGAGAACTCGAAAGAGTCTTTGTTTATTTATATCTATTGTCGCTTATGTATTAGAAATTAAAACTGAGAAGTTAAAAAAAAATTCCTTTGATACCATACCAAAACTTAATAAGTGGCACTTCCTTAAAGGTTAATTACAATATGAAATTTAAATTATATCAGTGAAAATGTTTTTACTCTGTTAAAATCCACTGGCTGATCTTGAACTTTGAATGGGTCTTTTATGATACTATAATGTCATGCAATGGACATTAGCAAAATATTGGTTCACTGAGTTATGCAGATCTTCCAACTGTTGGCACATTTTATTACACAATATTAAAAATCACATTTGTTAATATCAGAAATTGAAAAGGTGTCAAGCTCATAATGACAGATACAAGTTTTCCAACAGCAAATGCTATCAGTTGTTTTCATTGAAGTGAGATAGAACTGTCAAGAAAAAGATGTATCATTTGTGTCTCAGTCATTTTTTTCAAGTAAAGTGTGGTGTTCTGTGCAAAAAAAAAACCTGGCTGGTTCAGTTCTCAGCTCAGTCACACAGGTGCTTTTCCTTGAGTCAATCATCACCCTTGAGCATGCAACAGAAGTGCTTTGTATGTACTTGCCATTTCATTTTTTAAAAAAATTCAGTAGATGTGTATTTCAGGGTTGTAATTTAAGATAATATTTTGCTGCTTCATCAGGATATTCTTAAATGCAACTGACATCTTCCTTTTTATTGTGAGTGGGTGGCAGTGAAGTTAACAGTGATGACTACTAGAGTTTGGCGATCTCTCCTGGTTTCTTGTCAGTGCACTAGTGGCTTTATCCACTATTGCTTTTGTGTCATCAGCGTAACTATCAATGCAGTGAAAAGTGATACAAAAATAGTTTCGATCATTTAGACTCCGTGAAAGGGTGCTCTTGGAGTAGATCAAGAAGTTCTGGCATTTTATTTAGGATAGGCCACATTTCCTTCCAGAATTCAGCCAACTAACCACTAGTAGAGCCATTCTCAGAAGCTCTCAAGCTGGTACTTTAAATCCAGAAGCTCAATCTAGGGCACCTGTATCAGTGAATCAGGTCGTGTCCAACATTATCTTCCTTTAGCCCTGATCCATCACTGTTATGATTCATTCCCATATATTTCCCCAGTATTCTGTTAGTAAAAATGGGCAAAATTGTGCAATTCTTTGTGTATATTGCACCTGCTCATGGATCATCAACTCTGCGCATTACCCTTTGGGCCCACCAGGACCTGAGTCTGTTTGTAGGTCTAGAAGCAAGGAGAATGCATGAGGGTAGATCTTGAAGTAAGGCCAGCTGTCTCCTGCAAGACAACTCTCTCAGGACTGGCCAATCCAGGTTCTTCAGAGGAGAGGAGTATGCTGAGAAGAGAGGAAGGAGTGGTCCCCCTAGCAAAGAAGACTCAGCAGAATTTATGGGTTTAAGGCCAAGTATTTGCCCACATGTCCCAATTAAAATGTGAGCTAGGAATTTAAAGCCTTGATCTCACCATTTTCTTTCTCTCAATTTCCCCAGCATACTAAGAAGCATCCAACTAGCTCTATTGCACTTCTTATTTTTAGTAAAATGTTCTGTGACAACAGATGCTTTATCATAAAGAAGCCTTTATTTCTACTGGCAAATGGTTACAGATGACACGTGTCATCAAGTTTTGCCTCAGCATGCCGTGGACTGCTGGTGTGTCCTTTACCACTGGAAAGAGAGTAATTAATGCCTTTAAATTTAATCAGATCAAGGTAACAATTCCAGAAAACCCCCAGCCAATTCAGAGAACCTACCTTCAGGGCTCTGCTTCTCTGAAACCCCTTCCTACCCAGCTTCTGTATCAGTCAGGGTTTATCAGAGAAGCAGAGCCCTGAGAGACAGCAAATAAGGGACAATCATAGGAATTAGGCCTTGCGTGGTCATGGGAGCCAGTTCAGCAATCTATTTAGGGCTATACTTCAGTATCTGACGTTGTGCCTGCAGTCATGAGGCACAATAGCCAGGAAATAAAATTAGACATAAGCTGAGGAGAGCAAATACTCATTCAGTGATAGTGTTATGTGCTGTCTGTTCTGCTGGGCCCCACAGTGATGTCCCCCGTCTACCTGGTCAGTCCGGCTGGCATTCCTGGCTAAAGACAGTGATTGGCATGATGCTTACTTGGTCCCTTTTGGCTTGCTTGAGGGTAGTAACCATTCCTGGCAGTCTCACCTCATCTGTGGACCCCTCTGGAATTGAACTGGGACCTATATTTGACCTCGGTCTAGGTGGCTCCCTCTACTGAGTATCACTCCACTCTGGGTTGGCAGGCCCTCTCTGGCAAGCCCTCGAGATAGATTCTCAGTCAAGTTCAGGTTCTATATGCCATGGGTAACTAAAGGTGGCTTAGGAAAATTAAATTTACCTTTCTCTGTTTAACCACACCATAGCCCTGGGTTTGCATTATGGTAACACATTCCGTGTTGATCAAGGGCAGCATGGGATATAAGCTCCTTCCGGAGTCCCAGCTGAGTCACCAGAATAAAGAGTCCTCTCCTCAGAGTTCCCTTTACTGCACCAGGTCCTTCTAAAGTACCCCTGGTATTTCCACTCATGGTCTGTGCACACATGTGACGCAGAGCGAGGAAGAGTATGCGTTCTGGTGTGCTAGTCATCGGATCTGTGAGAAGAAAAAAGGCCCTGATGTGTGTTTGCCGATTTCTGTGGTGTAAGTACTTCTACCAAGGCTGATCTGAAGCTACCAATGATTTAATAACCTGCTCAGAAAGTTTCTGAATATTTTTAAAGCGACTGTACCAGTGTAAGCTGCCTCCAGAATTCAGCTGCCTGGAACCTTCCTTCACCAACTTTTGTTTCTTTCTCACTTATTTGTCTCGTCCTTCAGCTCCTCAGCCAGAAAGAGTAGGCTTTCTGTTCATTCCAATATATCACATTCTTCTTCTATTATGGAGTGCTAAGCCTCTTGGCTAGAGGAATCATATAATTTATTATGCAAGTCAGAACTTTTTTGAGAGCGAAAGGGTGCACTCTCAATTATTCATCAGGACAACAGGAATAAACCAGGACTGTCGCAGTGCACTGGAGTGTGTGATGACCACGCTCATGGCCGAGTCTTCATGATCAGAAATTGTAACTTCTATAAAATATGGGAGATACTCTATCATGTGGGTTTTCCATGCTTCCTTCTCAAAGAAATTTAGGAAACCTTTTGCATCCATGCCTGGTTTTTAACCCCGTTTCCTTGTTAAACAGGTCTCCAATGTGGAGACCTGCAAGTAAGCATCTACTTATTTAATATTTTCTTACCTTTCTCTGTCAATAAATCTCCTTATAGGCTATTGAAAGGAGAGTCCCATCTTTGAAGTCAGATTGCGATAAACATTCAGATCTGCCATCAAATAGTCCATGATCTTGAGCATGTTTTTAAATTTCTTGGAGCATCAGTTTTGTAGTCAGTGAATTGGGGGACAGGCAGCACTGGTGTTTAATGGTGTTGCCAGCTCTTCCTGGTTCATCTGGAACTATCCTGATTTTAAAACTAAAATTCTGCATCCCAGGAACTGTCACAGGGAAAACTGGGCTGGTTGGTCACCTTACAACCCAGCAGAACTGTTATGAAGATCACCTGTCATGCAATAGTGCCTCTCATCCAGATGGAGCTGCTGTCCTCAGGGTAGGTGAGCGAGTGTGAGAAGACAACTGCCTAGTAAACATTTTCAGTTTTGCTTTGCTCTGTGTCTCTACAGTCCTAGTTTATTCCCAACTGTACAGAGTCACAATCTATTTAGGAGGCATATCAAGATGATGAGTTGGTATTTATTTAAATTTTCTTTCTCTTATTGATTCCATAGAGAGGGCAACGGAGGGAGGAAGAGAGGAAGAGAAGTACCGATGTGAGAGGGAAACCTTGATCAGTTGCCTGCCGCACGCATGCCCACCCAGACATATGCCCTGACCAGAAATCAAATCAGTAACCTTTCGGTTTGTAGGATGATGCCCAACCAACTAAGCCACACTTGTCAGGGCTGATGAGCTGGTCTTTTAAGTCATCTCAGTAATGAAATTAATATTAACATGAAGTAAGAATTTTGAAGATTGGTCTGATATAATCCCTGTTCCCCCAGACTGGCCCCCAAGATGACTCTTTAAAGAAAACCTCTGTAATCCTCTCACTGAGGAAAGCCCATGTGGCTAAGAGTGGACTGGATTCTCCTAAACGTCACTTGGAATGTTCACTGCAATCAGCGCTGCAGAGGATCGGTGAAGCTATACATTCCATCCACCTCTCAGGGTACGAGTGTGAAACTGTTCTCTCACAGAGGCTTTATTTAGACTGGTTTAATAAAAACCTCTCTTCTTAAAACATGGTGTGAGTTTAATGCTGATGACAGGTGTTGGGTGGCAAGTGCAGAACCAAATCTTCTACTCCGTGAGAAGGTTCAGCCAGTGTCGTTACAGCACAGGTTTCTCCCCCCACGTCTAAGAGGTGCAACCCTGACAAGTAGGAAATAGCTCCAGAGGTGCCCGTTTGATCTCAGGGACTCATTCCATCCCTGACAGCTCTGCCGCAGCTGCCCCATTATGCCAGGCAGAATAAATGGCTCTTGCAGAGGCAAGGCTCAGGATGACGTCAGTCTTTTTCCCGCCTGGAAAAGATCGAAATCACCATCAATTTTGGTAGTTACATAGGGAGTAAAGGTTGTGATTTAAGAAATTATGACTTGTAACTCAATTTAGGACAAAAGACACCATTTTCCAATTACACCAGATGGTATGTACATAAGCACCTTCATTATCAGCTCTTCAGCCACACATTATTTTCTAAGTTGGCAGGCCCTTCAAAGTTGGAATTAATAAACCAAATTCTTTTTGAAGCAATGCATATTCAATGTGCTGGGTGGGAGGGAAGGATTGATGAGCTTCGGTTCTTCCTTTAATTTGACCCTGCCTCTCCCTCCTTGTGAATGAGTCATATTGGGCAGAGCAGTAGGAGGAACAAGGGTTAGGACCCATCACAGTACCTGGTACATAGCAGGGATAAGGAATGAGACCTGGTTTCTGGCCCTGGCTGCGTTGTTAACTGGCTGTATGACATTGGTGTCATTTTACCTCTTTGGTTCCATTTCCACAACTCTTAAGTGAAGAATTGGGTTGGGTAATTGTCAAGACTCCTTGCATCTCTAAAAGCCAATGTACCGTAGGCTTCCGCAACTTTCCTACCTTCAGGTTTCTTTGTGTTCCTCTGTGCCTCTCTCTAGAAACTGAGTAGGTTGATGGGTAGGCTGATAGGATGGTGCTGGTTGGGGATGAGGTGGGGGTGATGATTAAGATTGGCTGGGAAAAACCAAAGGCGTTTCTTTCCTCCCCTGTACTCAGGTCCTGTTTTCAACAGAAGCCTCCCCAAGACACTAGATGACTTTGTCCTCTTCTGGTCTCATAGGCACCTCCCTGTTCTTTTTCATGTCAGTCCTCATGTTCCTCCTTCTTTTTTTTAAAGTATACTTCACTGATTATGCTATTAAATTGTCTCATTTTTTTCTCCCTTTTATTCCCCTCTGCCCTGCACCCCCCTCCCACCAACATTCTTCCCCCACCTACCCGCTTATTTCACATCCATGTGTCATACATATAAGTGCTTTGGCTTCTCCATTTCCTATACTATTCTTTTTTTTTTTTAAGATTTTTATTTATTTTATTTTTAGAGGAGAAGGGAGGGAGAAAGGGAGGGAGAGAAACATCAATGTGTGTTGCCTCTCGTGCACCCACCACTAAGGACCTGGCCTGCAGTCCAGGCATGTGCCCTGACTGGAGAATCGACCGGCGACCCTTTGGTTCCCAGGCTGATGCTCAACCTGCTGAGCTATACCAGCCAGAGCTCTTATACTGTTCTTAACCTACCCTCGTACATTTTGTACCTACCATTTATGCCTCTTATTCTCTGTACCTTTTCCCCCATTCCCCTCCCCCACTAATAACCCTCCATGTGATCTCCATTTCCTTAATTCTGTCCCTGTTCTAGTTGTTTGTTTTTGTTTTTCTTTTTAGGTTCAGTTGTTGATAGTTTTGAGTTTGTTGTCATTTCAATGTTCATAGTTTTGATCATCTTCTTTTTCTTAGATAAGTCCCTTTAACATTTTATATAATAAGGGCTTGGTAATGATGAACTCCTTTATCTTGATGTTATCTGGGAAACACTTTTTATTCTAAATGATAGCTTTGTTGGATAGAGTAATCTTGGATGTAGGTCCTTGCCTTTCATGACTTTGAATACTTCTTTCCAGCCCCTTCTTGCCTGCAAAATTTCTTTGGAGAAATCAGCTGAGAGTCTTATGGGAACTCCTTTGTAGGTAACTGTGTCCTTTTCTCTTGCTGCTTTTAAGATTCTCTCCTTATCTTTAACCTTGGGTAATGTAATTCTGATGTGTCTTGGTGTGTGCTTCCTTGGGTTCAACTTCTTTGGGACTCTCTGAGCTTCCTGAACTTCCTGGAAGTCTATTTCCTCTACCAGATTGGGGAAGTTCTCCATTGTTTTTTCAAATAAGTTTTCAATGTCTTGCTCTTCCTTTTCTCCTTCTGGCACCCCTATGATTCAGGTGTTTTAATGTTTAAAGTTGTCCCAGAGGTTCTTAAACCTTGCCTCATTTTTTTCAATTCTTGTTTCTTCATTCTGTTCTGGCTGAGCATTTATTCCTTCCTTCTGGTCCAAGTCATTGATTCGAGTCCCGGTTTCCTTCCCTTCACTGTTGGTTCCCTGTACATTTTTCTTCATTCCACTTTGCATAGCCTTCACTTTTCCCTCTATTTTGCGACCATACTCAACCATTTCTGTGAGCATCCTGATTACCAGTGTTTTGAACTCTGCGTCTGATAGATTGGCTATCTCTTCATCGCTTAGTTGTATTTTTAATAGAGTTTTGGTCTGTTCTTTCATTTGGGCCATATTTCTTTGTCTGGGCGCTCCTTTCATGCATTATAAGGGGTGGAGCCTTAGGTATTCACCACAGTAGGGCAACTCACAGCACTGCATTGTGGCGCTGTATGTGGGGGAGGGGTCAGAGAGGGAACGATGCTGCTTCCTCAGCTCTTGCCCCACTTTCTGTCACTTCCTCTGCTACCCAGAAGCAAATTGGGCCCTTCTGGTGCTGATTCCCAGGTGGGTGGGTTTGCGTACATTCTAGGACCCTGTGGGTCTCTCCAATGAGCATTTCTGTCAGGCTGGGAGTTTTTCCCACCAACACAACCCCCACAGGTTTTTATAGCCCAAGGTTTTGAGGCTTTCTTTTCTTGCACTGGAACCCTGGGTTGTGCGGTCTGTCTCACTCCCCTCTTGTGCCTTCTGGTTTATCCACATGCAAATGTGGGACTGCTAGCTGCTATCTCACCCACCCAGTCCTCCCGCCGCTGCCTTGCCACAAGTCCTCTCCACTCCAGCTGCCCATCTCTGCCTCTCCTACCAGTCTGGATGAATGTTTCTTCTTTAGTTCCTTGGTTGTTGGACTTCTATACAGTCTGATTTTCTGGCATTTCTGGTTGTTTTTTTGTTTTTAAGTTTGTTGTTGTCCTTCTTTTGGTTGTGCGAGGAGGCAAAGAGTATATACCTACACCTCCATCTTGGCTGGAAGTCTCATGTTCCTTCTAACCCTGGGAGATAGTAACTGGCAGTGATGTCCTGGTAAGCTGGCTCTCTAAAAACAAAGTCCTAAGTTGTAGCATTCATCTATTTTTGGTGTAATTATGACTTTTGAGGCTGAATTCAAGCTAACAATGGTTTAACAACCTGTTCTAGAATTTCCTGAATAATTAACATGCTATTCTTATGGCCCAGTGTGAGCCAATGCTAGCACACCACTGGTCTGCATAGATAACAAGTAGGAACCACACTTACTTGTTTCATCAGTCATGGTGTCAATATAACACAGTGCACACAGTAAGAACACAAGTAAAGCCTCTTTATGCCATGATTAGTACAATCTTCCTTACCTTCTACTATAGACTAAAGGTTTATATTTTTCCAAAATTTGTATGTTGCAGCTCAATCTCCAGTGTGACAGTATTTGTTGGTGGGGCATATGGAAGGTGATTAGGTCACAAGGGTGGGGTCCTCATGGTTAGGATTAGTGCCCTTTTAAAAAAGACCTTGGAAAGCTTTTCTCATCCCTTTCTGTCATGTGAAGACATACTGAGAAGACAACCATCTGTAAACCAGGAACGGGACCCTCACAAGACACCAAGTCTGCTGGCACCTTAATTTTGGTCTCTAGTTCCTCCAGAACTATGAGAAATAGATTTATATTGTTTACAATCCACCCAGTCTATGGCATTCCATTGCAGCAACCTGAACATAATAAGACAGTCTTCATAATCTTTCCTTTTGAAAATAATTGTAATGATTTTCCAACCTGGGCTTAGTGCCAGGCCTTAATTCACTTTATATATTATGATATTCTTTCCAGGTTACAAATTAGTCCAATTTGTTTTTATTTTGCTTCCTTTCCTCTGCTGGTACTTTGATTGTTAATGTACACATATGCACCCAGAAAACAAAATCACCTTTAAGCTTCTCTGTTTGTATCTTAGAAAAGAGAAGATTCTCCTAGAGCTAAATTTAAGCAGCAAGAACTCCACCTCACACAGGAGTTTTCCTGTGTTCCAAGCCAGTCTGTGATTCACTCAAGGGTTCCTTCTGGAAATGCCATCCATGGTGATCTCTGAGAATTAACTGTTAGGTCAGAGGAAGATTTTAGAGACCAACCTATTACTAGCAAACCCGTATTGACTACAGAGAGCTTTAATAAATTTAAGATCCTCCATTTGTTAGACTTTTCTTTTAGTTCTTTTGGTTTAACTTTTGCCTAACTCTCTTGTGCAAAGCTTGCTTTGCAGGGCTGTGCCAGTTGTGGTGCTGGGACAGAGAGTTCCTTTTTCCTGCAGAGATGTTTTATCTGGAGCCAGCCTTGACTTTTCTTTCAGCCATAATGTAAGCATGAAAATACTATGAAAATGAACAGTACAAATAAGGTTTTATGACTTTCTCCAGAAACGTAGGAAGCCAGGAAAGGCAATAACAGAATTCAATCATTCATCTTCCTTTTCCTATTAACTTGATTTCAATTTCTCTTCCAGAATAAATATTTGACACATTTCTTCATTAGTGTGGAGTTGGAGAAAGTGCAATAACTTTGGCTCAGGTGGGCTCACACTGCTCTACCCTGGTAGTTTTGGTCTGTGGAGTTTAGTGTTGGGTTTATGATTCATACCAGACTCTATAGAAGAGACTAAATAAAAAGAGAGCAATAAGGTTGCTGAGCGGGGGTCCAAGGCTGAGACAGCCAAGTGCAGACATACGTCAAGGCTGAGGTGTGCTTACAGGGAGGGGCAAAGGTCAAAGCCATATCCTCTAGCTATAGTCATTCTGAGAAATACAATCCATTTTCCAAAGAGAAAAAAATACAAGGGGACCACTACAAATAGTGTGAAGACTTCAGCAAATTAATTTGTCCTTCCAAAGAGACCCATGAGATAATTCTGAGAGGGCACAGTCAGGGCCAGGTGAAAGAAAATGTTGTGATTTCTCTCGGCTTCCCCTGCTGCTGTTCTACTATTTATCTTGCTTCTCAAGTCTTATGACTGCCCACCCTTTCCAGGAGCCTTCCAACCCCACCCATTCAGAGAGACACTGAATTCTCGATAAAAAAGGGATGCTTCCAGCAGAATGTCATGTGGTGAGACTGATCATTTGGGACTCTGGTTTAGGTGTAAATACTGCCTTCCTATTACTCTCTTGTCCAATGATGTGCAAACCTACCTAGAATCACTTGGGAAGCCTTTTAAAATATCCGTCTATTCCCCTCCCTTCTCATCTTCCTGCAATGAAGCAGAGTGGTGAGGGGAAGGGGGTATTGTGGTGATACGGTGGGAAGCAGCCTGGTGGTTGGGAAACAAAGTGGGGAAGACGCAGAAGTGATAGCTGAAGGAGGCAGGTTTGGGATGGGTTACCTTCAGCAAATACGCTAATTGATTGAGCAAATATATTGAAGATTATCAGGTCCACGTTTCTCACCCTCTGAGACAAGATTTTTCACATGTGAAAACAGGGAAAGCTAGGAAGATTCCAAGGTGTTGGGTTGAAGTTAGAAGTATTGGTATAAACTCATACATTTTTAGATATGTAGCAATGAGTACCATAAGTCCACAGATCTCAGCTTTGAAATACCTCCTCCATTAAAAGGAGCAAAGTCTCTTTAAAGGAATGGTTGATTGTAGGGTTAGGGTAAGGGAAGGACAGGATGACCCTGAATTATCTTGTTGTAACAGAAATAAATACTCAAAGAATAATAGAGACATGTCAATAGGACACACAAGTCAGCTTAAAGGAGCTCTTACTGGCCAAGTCCAGAGAAACGTAACGATCAAAATAAATAATAAAAAAAAATTTGATGGAAACTCAGTGAATGTAATAGACTCCATGAGCTCACTGTGACATAAATAAGAGTATAAACGAATGAAGGAGAAGAAAGTGTTCTTTAGGGGAGGATGACAGCTAAGTGTGGAAGTTTGGTGAACAACAGTATATCTGTATATTTACTAGAATATTTCCCCACAGAAGACTAATCAGGTACAAAGGGAAAATGGTGACCCCACAGGGGAGAACTTGGCAGAAATAAATTTGGCTGGGTAACCAGGTTAACATCACCAGTAGTGAACGGGAAATACAGCCTCCAATGTGCTACATTGAGAAGAGTACAGCATCATTTCTCCAGTTTTTCCGCCAAGAATGCAAGGCTTGAGTCTGAGGAAACATCTGACTGATCCAAGTCAAATGTCATCCTGGTGAATGAAAGTGTGCGTTCTTGGAGACCGTCAAGGACACAGAGCCAGGGAAGGAAGGGGGACCTCGTTCAGAATGAAAGAGGACACTGAGACAGTGGGCACTCCTGGAGAGGAATGAGGGGAAAGGGACATTGTTGGAGAAATTTAACTGCAGTCAGCTGGAAACTGGTGTTGTGTTGACGCTGACTCTCAGACTGGGAAGTGGGTGTTGTCGCAGCACCAATGAGGGCTCTTGTGTTGTGGAAGAAGGTACGAAGTATTTAGGTATTATGGGTCAGGGTGTCGGAAACAACTCTCTCTATAGGGTCCATTACAAATAATGCCCCTTTTTATTTATGAAATCTTTTATCACAAAATTATAAGCATGTAATTCTGTAACATAACAATATCATATTCCAGCACACCATATAACATTTTAGGTGAAATGTTCAAATTAAAACTATAAGGGTTTCTTTTTTTAGCTGAGTCTGGTGCTGGTGACTGACTCATTTTTTGGTTCCCCTCCTCCCTGCTGCCACCTCTGCAGCTGTGTGGCCCGTTGGCCCGGAGTAACTGAATTGCACACAGGTCGGCGTAGGGATGTATAATGTCAAAGCTAAGGAGTTCACAAGCAAGGCAGGCGACATTTTACCAAACATTTAGATCTTTAAAGTATTCTTTCATTGAGTGGGAAAGCTGCCTCTTTAGTTTTAAGTCTTTTGGGAAGGAAAGGGCAATAGGGGTGGTTTGGTTAGGGCTTCTTTTTAAATTTTTTTTTACATATACTTGGATTTGAGGTAGGCTTTATTCCTATCCCAGACACACCGAGCTATGATACCTGTGCTAACCATGGTGGCCAGCTGTTTCCTCGTCACTGTCCTCGGGCACAACACAGTCACTTGGGGCATCACCAAAGGCATGAAGGAGGATTTCCGCCTAGCCGTGGAGCGCCAGGTGTCCCACCGTGGTGAGAGCTCAGTGGTGGTGCTGCACACATTCTGCATCAAGGAGAAGGTCTTGCTCCTGCAGACTCTGGCCTGACCGGAGCCCTTTGCGCCGGAGAGCTCAGCCGTGGGATTTTGGAGAGGACACGAAGCATTGATAAATGTTGCTTTACATCTCTTAAAAAGAAGAAAAGCATCTGAGTTCTAACTCCTTAAAAATAGTTTCAAGAGACTGAGAAACTATTTCTATTTTTTAAAAGTAATTTTTTTGTAATTTCTGTAAAACAAAGAATCAACCTGTTTTGTAAATAAAAATCATCCTAAATTTGGGGGTTTTAAAAATTTATTTTAATTCTTACAAGTTTCTAAGCAGGGGTGTACTTTACTTTAAACAGACATTATTCCTTTCATGACCTTGAGATTTGATTTTCCATAGTTAGGCTTTGGTTAAATATTACATATCAATGCAATACTAGACTTTTGCATTCTGGAAATTTTATTTATTTTTCTTAAAGCATTTTTGTTGGTTATGCTATTACAATTGTCCAATTTTTTTCTCACCTCATTCCCCTCCACCCTGCAACCCCCTCCCACCAGCATTCCCCCACCCCCTTAGTTCATGTCCAAGGGTTGTACATATAAGCTCCTTGGCTTCTCCCTTCCCTACACTATTCTTAACCTCCTCCCATTTTCTACCTACCATTTATGCCTCTTATTCCCTGTACCTTTTCCTCCACTCTCCCCCCACCCCTCCCCACTGATAACCCTCCATGTGATCTCCATTTCGGTGATTCTTTTCCTGTTCTAGTTGTTTGCTTAGTTTGTTTTTGTTTTTTAGGTTCAGTTGTTGATAGATGTGAGTTTGTTGTCATTTTAATGTTCATAGTTTTGATCTTCTTTTTCTTAGATAAGGCCCTTTAATATTTCATATAATAAGGGCTTGGTGATGATGAACTCCTTTAACTTTACCTTATCTGGGAAGCACTTTATCTGCCCTTCCATTCGAAATGAGAGCTTTGCTGGGTAGAGTAATCTTGGTCATAGGTCCTTGCCTTTCAAGACTTTGAATACTTCTTTCCAGCCCCTTCTTGCCTTGGTTGCCTTTGAGAAATCAGCTGAGAGTCTTATGGGAACTCCTTTGTAGGTAACTGTCTCCTTTTCTCTTGCTGCTTTTAAGACTCTCTCATCTTTAATCTTGGGTAATGTAATTCCGATGTGCCTTGGTGTGTGATTCCTTGAGTCCAACTTCTTTGGGACTCTCTGAGCTTCCGGCACTTCCTGGAAGTCTCTTTCCTTTGCCAGATTGGGGAAGTTCTCCTTCATTGTTTTTCCAAATAAGTTTTCAATGTCTTGCTCTTCCTCTTCTCCTTCTGGCACCCCTGTGGTTCGGATGTTGGTTCGGATGTTGGTTTAAAGTTGTCCAAGAGGTTCCTAAGCCTCTCCTCATTTTTAAATCTATAAGTTATTACACCCATATTATTATCCTACCAACCACTCTCAAGCAGGCCTTACTTCTGCTGGACACCATGTATGTATGTGTGTGTAATACACACACACACACATATACACACATGCAGACATATATACATATAAGCAAATAAAAATATATACTTCTCTATATATTTATAAACATATACAAATGTGTGTGTATATATGTATGCACTACAGAGTTACTAGAATTAGCCTAAATACAGAGCCCTAGTGGAGTAACCCAAGAAATAAAATAGTAATTTCTAATATTTTCCCAACTTTACTTATCGTTATTTGGATCAAACACACACAAGACATCACGGACCCATTCTACCTCCTCAGAGTCCCTGACATATCCCTCTTTGGTTGTCATGTTGGAATGCAAACCCATGACCCGACACTATCATTCATACCGATAGCTTAAAGACCCTTCAGAACCACAAGCAGCGTTCATTCACACAGCGAATGTTTAGTGAGCACCCGCCATGTGCCAGGCCCTGCACAGGTTCTCGGGACACACCAGCGAACAGGAGGTAAGATCCCCTGCCCTTGTGGCGCTTCTATGTTCGGTGATGACTTTTGTGAGTCTGTGACATAAGAACAATGGCCATCTCATTGGTGCCACTTCACAACATTGTGACCGTGCCACAGCACTGTTGAGATATACTGTGTTTATTCTGACTGAAAAGGGAAACTGTTCATATTGTGCCTACAGGCAAAACCTTCCCGCAACACCAGGGAAGCTGGAAAGGCTCTTCAATGACATACATAACCAAATTTCCTCGTGATCTGCACGGGTCACCATACCTCTTCGCCTTTGGGCTATGGTGACACACGTGACTTTCAAAACAGCCTAACACTTCTCAGCACAGGCTGTCGGCTGAGCAGAGCCACATGCCCTGGTGTGTCAGAGGCAGATACACACTTTCTGGGCTGGAAGTCAGAATACCATGTCCTCGTCGTCGTAGCTTCCAAACATGAGGGCACAAAGGAGGCGCACCGAGCCCTTACAATGCTCGGTTACTTCTGTCTTTCCCTGAGTGTGACTCTGCAGGTCCTGCTGATGGGACTTAATGTGCCATCAGCTGAGGAGAAGCGGCACATCTGTGCCTTGGTCCCTGGAGAATGGCAGTGCCAAAATGCTCCTTCTTCTCTGGGTCAGCTTTGGTAGGAGCCCTGACCTTGGCCTTGAGCCTGACCTACCCCTGGCTGCCCTGGCAATGACTCCAGCCTGACCTTGGCTGAGCCAGCCTCTGCCTGTATCAGAACTGCATGTTTGGGAAGTTGGGGCAGGGGAGAGGAGTGTTAGGTAAGAGACTGAGCTAAAGGTTTCTTTTACCACAGTGTAGACATTGTGGTTTTGTTGGAATCACACTCAGGTTTATGTGCATTTGGTTTTTTTGTGAACAACCCAGGGCCATTTGCCCAGGAGTGAAATGAGTTGACCCAGCTCAGCCACAAATGATATTTTGGCTACAGATAAGCTCCTTCGGGGAAGCGGGGAGAAAGCTCCCTTCTCTGACTTTAGAGATCCCGTGGGAAGGGAGGGAGAAGGCTGCAAACGTGGGTTCTGCTGCTGCTCTGCCGAACGATTGCTGCGTGGCTGAAAGCAGGCCCATGTGCCTCTCTGGTCTGTTTCCTCATCTCTAAAATGGGTGGGGTAGAACAGATGGCCCCTCAGTTTTTCTGGCTCAGACATTCTACAATTCTATGCAGGAGTGTCTACATAATTTATGGGGTTTAGTGCAAAGTGAAAATGCAGGGCCCCTTGTTAAAAATTCTTCAGGATTTCAAGACAGCAACAACAGAACATTAAACATAGAGCCCTTCTGAGCCCAGGGCCCTGCACACCTGACCGGACAGCGTGCCCGTGAGCTGGCCCTGATTTCACGAGCATCCTTCTCACTGCCCTTCGCTCATTCCACATAATGGAGAACCTGTTAATGTAGCAGGAAGAATAGGGCCTGCGGTCAGAAAGCCTTGGTCTTTAACCTCGGCCCTGTGCACTAGTGCATGATCTAGGGTGACTTGCTTAACTGCTCCTTGCCTCAGTTTCCTCGTGTGTATAAAACAGGGATCATCACATCCACCTCGCTGAGCACGCGGTGGGATGGAGAACACAGCATCGCCAGTGTTGCAAGGTACCACAGAGTCACATTAAACCGAAGTCCTTCTGAAAGCAGGTTGCAGGGAGCTGTTGCTTTTCAAAGCCAGGTTGTGTGCTGCTGGAGAGGCAGATTCAAAACAGACTTTCTTTTTGCCAAGAAAAGGTCGCGCGTGGTTTTTTTACAGAAACAGCATCTGCGGTGCTCTGCTTTCTGGACCACACACTCTATGATTTAGGAAGTCATTCCATTCCCAACTGTAAATTATCTCTTTGGCCTGTTACTTTTTTCACTCAGTTCCCCATCCTCCCACTCTTTCCCCTGTTATTCAGGACTGCATTTGGGTTTTGAGAACAACTATTTGCGTTCCACATTTACTTCATGGCTACTATTGGTCTTGTTGGCTTTCAGTTCACGTGTATCCACATATGCAGTTGCTCCCTGCGCGTGTTGCCAGAGATGACCTGTCTCTCCTTGGGCTCCGTGTGCGCTGGTAAACACAATGAGAGGCAGTCAGCTTCCACCAGGGCAGGAATTACCATTCATTCACGTACAGGGTAAGGCGAAAGGAGGTTTACAGTTGTGCGTATGGTAAATGATACAATACTTAATACATAACAGTACAAGAATAAACTGCACTCACAACTGGAAACCTACTTTTGCCCCACCCTGTACCCATTCCTTCATTCATTCACTCACCATTTTTTGAGCACTTAATATGTGCAGGCCATGTTATGTTACCCGGCACTGGGAATATAGAGATGAAGTATGACCTTTGAGAAGCTCAAGAACAAGTGGGAGAGACAAATGAATGAAAATAAAACTTGAAATACAACAAGGTAAATATTTTTGTGAGAACTGAGGGGCCTGGGGAGGGGGCGATGACTCCCATGAGTTCAGTTTCTAGCTGGGTGAGTCAGAGAAAGGGACGTCTGAGCTGGGCTTGAAGGGTGAGTAGGAGTTTTCAGGAAAAGATATGTCCACCTGAAAGGAATCCTGGAACCTCACTGCTACTTTGCCCTCCTTTAAATTGTCTCTTCACTTCCCTGACCATGCCTCAGGACTGTCCTCATGTATCTCCAGCTTCACAAGCTGGGCAGGCCTTGGCACACGACCTACCCTCTTTTTCTAGAGAACGAGAGTGTCCGGAGGTGAGGTCCGCCCACTGTCCTCTTCACCCGCATGATTCTTTGCCCCTCCCCCTTCCTTTTCTTCTCTCTCAGATGAACAGGTCCTTTTACCTTCCAAGGCCACCCTACCTCTCCTAAGGCTTGCTTATAAAGCCTTTTCTCCCATAGTTTCACAATTCCCCCCTTTCCAGTTCCTTTCCCTCTGTCAACAAAGAAGCCCAGCCTAAAAACAAACAAAACCTTTGTGAACCTGCCATCCCCTCAGGCCCCGGTGGCGCTGTGCCTCTTCCAGTCCACTAACACGCCAGTCAGGAAACCTGGTTTACAGGCCTGATGTCCTCCCTGCTCCTCCACTCCTTACCTTACGTCTGGCTTTCAGCATCCTCCCCCCTGCCCCCCGACACATACTAAACCTTAGCGCTCAACAGTCAACAGACCTCCGACTCAAGGAAGCCACAGGCCCATCTCCGGCCCTCACTCTCATCCACTTCAACATCATTGAAATCCTTGGAATGTTACTCTCTCTTGGCATTGTGCTTCCCATTCCCTTCGTCTCCCCTGTTTGCCTCCTTGCCTCCCCTGCCGGCCCCTCTTCTCTTCCCTCACCCCAGATCCCTCCCCTTAGTCATCCCATATTGCCCCTTGGCCTCAGCTATATAACTGACTCCCAAACCTGTCTTTGGGTTCTTCTGCTTCTCCAAGTCTTGTTCACATCTTTCCAGCTGACTCTGTGACATTTTCATTGGTGTGGTTCACTCACACCTTAACTGCTGAGCTCATTAGCTTCTTCCCCACATCTTGACAGTTTGGTGAGTGATGCTGTCATCATCCCAGTACCCAGAATCATCATCTGAACCACATTACTTATTCCCGCTCTTCTCTCTCCCTTTCCCATTGCCATTTAGGTACCAAATCCTGCTTGGTGTCATTTCGAAATGATTCCTGCCATCTTTGCTGTTATCAAAGCAATGGTTTTCCCTTGCTCTTGCACTATCGTGGTTGCCTGATAATGCAACTCCATCTTTTCCAACCTGGGTAAATTAATCTCCCTAAGGCTTCACTCTGATGGTGTAACAATCCCTTTCTTTCCTTCCTGAGTTTACTCACATTTGCCTCTGGATATTAACTGCGTGTTTTTAAAACAACCATTGATTTTTCTATTCAATTCAACAAATTCTTGGTTGAAGTCTAATATGTGTAAGTCACTTGATGAGGAGCTGCTGAAGTAAAAAGAGGAAGATCAAGTATTTGCCTTTAAGGAGTGGAATCCAACTTTAAGAGAAGACCATTGGGATAAGATAGATAATGGGGAGAGCTAGAGTGTAGAAGGAAAAAGCAGTGGCTCTTACAGAAGGAAGAGATCACAGCACACGTGTGTGTCTAGGGTTGTGAAAATAGAGGTGGTGTGTGCAAAAGATTTTGACAGGGAGAAATGTGGATAGGATTTTTCAGGTGAAGACAACAATTTCAACAACAGCGTAAAGATGGGGAAATGCTAGGCACATCTGGAAAATGGTGAGCAATCCAGGTTGGTTGAAACACAGAAATCTGGTGGGGCCTGGTCTAATTTAATCTACTTGATAAGTATGAAAATCCACATATTCCTTTAGGAAATGTAAAGTTAGTGATATAACTTAGGACTTGGGCTTATGTCTCAATAAAAAAATATCTATCTGAGTGCTGTGTATATTTGTTGGGGCACCTGCACACACACTCGCGCACGAGACCATGCGGGGGACGGCGGGGGGCGTGCGGACCTTGCTCTTGAGGGCCCCGCGCTCTGTCGGGAGCAGAAAATAATTGCGCCGTCACGTGGTGAACTCTATTAGTGCAAGTACAGATGTGAGCAGTGCCTCCGGCAGCCGGGGCAGGGAAAGGAAATTAAATTGGCGTGGATTGGAAGGAAATTTATGTGGATAGGTAGCATTTGATTTAGGCTTTCACGGATAAGAATGAGTTTGCCAATGACAAGGGGGAAAGTAGGTGTTTCAGGTAAAGGAAACAGGAAGAAAGACGTGTGTGTGCACTGGAAGAGAGTGAGTGAAATGTGTTTAAAGAGGCAAGTGGTCTCATGGGCCAGAGCACTGATGGGGTCATACCCTGGTGGTTCTTACTGGGGTGATTTTGTCTCCCAGGGGTCATTTGATAATGTCTCTAGACATTTTTTGATTGTCATGACCTTGGGGAGGTGCTACTGGCATCTAGTGGGTAATAGGCCAGGGATACTGCTAAATTCCTACATAGGACAGCCCCTTACAACAAAGAATCACCTCATTCAAAATGTCAATAGTGCTGAGGTTTCAAAACCCTAGGGGAGAGTACAGCAGTCCTGGAAAGAAGTGGCAGGGAAGAGGTTGGAAAGCTTGATTGGTGTTAATTTGTGAAAGATCTTAAATGACATATAATATAATGGATCTTTCTAGAAAGATATGGGTTTTGTTTTTACCAATTTAATTGGTTTCATTTTACTCAATGGTACTCATTTACATTATAGTTCAATAAAAAGCAATAATGCTTACAAATGACAAAAAAGCATTTTCTTGAAAAATTCTATAACTGAAGATTTGAGGTCATTTGAACAAACATTTTCATATGGAAAATATCCATTTGTATCCCCTCCCTGGTTACTAGCTAGGTTCCTTTACTCTCTCTGCCATTTCTCCCATTCCTGCCCCACCCTTCCCTCCACCCAAGGCATCCAGGATTATCCACTGAGCCTTCTGGCTAAGGTGACCCATAGAGTACAAGGGCTGAGCTCTGGGTAAAGGCAGACTGGTCCCTCTGAGCCTGTAACCAGGAACTGATTGCTTATTCAGAATTACAGCTAGGTACGGGTCCTCAGGGAAGACTGGTTCTGGTCTAGGACTAAAGCTCCATGCCTGTGAACAGAAGTCTGGGGTCACTTCTTCTAAGCTGTATTCATGTTGGAAAAACTGAGTTCATGTTACCGTTATCACTTAGTTCCGTACTTCCCCCACCCCCCATGCTCTTGCACTATGGATCCCTGCCCCATCCGCAGAACTGGGTGTTAGATCCATCTGATGATTAGGAGGTAGAAAATTGGCTGGAAAATACTTAGAAACCCAGGACCTCCTAAGCCTACTTTCAACCTTCTAAACAAAGGTACCTGCCCAGAAATCATTCCCCAAAGGACAGGGGATAAAGAAGACTATATGCCACACCCTTCATTCTGATCAAAGAAGACCGATGGCCAAAGACTTTCTACTAGTGGCTTTCAAAACTTTGAGTTCAGGGAACACTTCCAAATAATGGGCATTTTTAAAACACAATTTAAGGGATTAAGTGGAGTTCATCACCATACTGTGATGATATTCAAACATTGCATTAAAAGGATACAACCTATGTGTCCAAGCAGAAAGGTCACAATTTAAGGTGGACAATTCTCCGGGCCCTTAACTGAGAAAAGCATATGCCAAGAAGATTAGGGTTGCCAGATAAAACACAGAACGCTCTGCCCTACCCAGGTTGCTCAGTTGGTTGGAGTGTCAACCCACACACCAAAAAGTCATGGGTTCAACTCCTAGTCAGGGCACATACCTGGGTTGCAGGTTTGATTGCCTGTTGGAGCACATACGGGAGGTGACTGATCAATGTTTCTCCCTCACATCGATGTCTCTCCCTGCACCTCCCTCGCACCATTCCACTCCCTCTAAAATCGATAATCATAACCTCAGGTGAGGATTAAATTTTAAAAAATACAGGATGTCTGGTTCATTTCAAATTTCAGATAGATAACGACTTTTTAAAAGTAAAAGTATAGCCTATGCTAAATGCATTTATGTGAAATTCAGATTTCAAAATAGCACCCTATATTTTCATTTACTAAATCTGGCAGGCCTACCCTGAAAGGATGTGAAATGGGAATCTTCCTTTTATTCGGTCAGTAACTGTCCCCCGTGCCTCTCTGCAGCGAGCAGCTTGCCTCTGTGGATACGACTGTTGCTAAAGATGCATCCAGTACGGCCCCTTGGTCCAAAACAGCTACTTCAGCTAGCACTCGGCTGCAGAAATCATGATCTGCTTCAGTGCTGGAAGGGGGCGGGAAGATTGAAGTCGACTTCCTAAGAGATATTGGTCTCTGGTGCGGTACATTTCTTAAGTATTTTGTTTAATCCTCATGGAGGACATTTTTTTTTATTGCTTTTAGAGAGAGCAAAAGGGAGAGAGAGGGAGGGAGAGAAGAAGAGAGAGAGAGAAACATCGTAGTGGGGGAGAAACATCGATTGGTTGCCTCCCACACACACCTGGACCTGGAACCGCGTGCACCTGGACCAGAGATTGGACCCACAACCCTTTGGTTATGGGAGGACGCGCCAACCAACTGAGCCACACTGGTCAGGGCTTAAGTATTTTCTTCATTTGATGAATATTAATTGAGCAGCTGAACTGTTCTAGGCACTTAAGACAGAACGAGTAACAAAATAGTTTCTTGTTAGGACAAGGAACTAAACATTCCTCTTCTCCTGATACCTAGATGCTATGGCTAATTTCAATATCCTTAATTTTTATCCTAGAATTGACCTGAATTAGATGGGGCTCCATGTATTGGCTTTGCTACACTCGAGTATTTTGCCAACTAGTTGAATACATCTGTTTACTGCCCTGATCATGTTTTCTTATATACTCCTGAGGCAAAATTCTTGCTATGCCAGCACCTCCCACAGTAGATTTTACGGCGACAGTAATATGTACCAGTGTAAGAAAAGAAAGCTTCTAGGAGCCTGATGTTCAGGGAACTTTTTGGTTTTTTGGCATGTGTGCATGTATGTTTTTGTGAGTGGATCCGAGGGTACAAATGATGGATCTCTTGGAAATGCTGGGTGGACAGAGACCATCTCCTAATTAAAAAATTTTTTTTCTTGACCAGTTTAGTTGTAAAAGCAAACACTTGAAAGAGCCCAGTAACAACTTTTTGGGCCGAAAACATGGCCACTGCTCAGAGCTTGTTTCAGCAGCGGACACTGAAATGTGGCTTGGCTCTGTCCCTTGGCATAGTACTAGGGTGTTATGTTCCACTAGACGCACTGGTACCTTTACAGAAACTCGCCAAATCAGGCACAGACTTGCTGGCAGCCACAGTAGAGGGATCTTACTGATCCTTACCCAGCTCTCAGGAGGTAACTGGCAAGAGAAAAGAAAGCAAGCAAAACAAGCAACCAAATCCCTGTACACCTTATAAATTTGACTTGGAAATTTTGCCTCAAGGCTGTCAAAGAGTAGGAATAACGATTGCATTTTCCCCAAGGCCAGTTCTCGGCATTTGGTTTTCAATGTAGAAAAGATATATCCGATTATCTGATTATGAACATTTTTTTTTTAAGCCTGGTCATTCCCCGGGGTCAGGTGACTCTGCTCCTTGAAGATAAACTCCGGTGATGCCACTCCTGGCCAAAGTTAGGCCTCTGGGTCCCGTGACCTGCTTCCACTTCAGGGGCCAAACCTGGAAATCATGTGCGTCTACTTTGCCTGTGAGACATTTGTTTATCTGGCTCTCTTTTGCCTGGGATAAGTACATTGTCTCCATTCTGTCTGAGGTTGTGGAGCTGGGATTCCGTTGGCGGGTTGGAATGTAGATTAGGTTCCACGGCTCGGTTTCTAACTGGAGCCAGAACGAGCCAGTTAGAGAGTCATCTGGGTACAGCCTCTTGCCGCCCTCTGGTGGAGAAGTGGGTATTGAACAAGCCATTACAGGAGTGTTCCTGAGCCAATTCTGTTGAGATGCAGGTGAAAAGGTCCACGGGGAATAATTACTCTTAGAGTTACTAAGTTATACTGAAAGGTGAATCTAAATGTTATACTAGAAAGATATATTAAACGAATACAAAGTGAAATATTGCTCTATGAGAACCTGATTTCTAATGGGTAGATTTAATTCCACCCCCTTTTTATTTGTTTGCTGGGAACTCTTTCTCATTTTTCACTCTAAACTCTTCCTTTCCTTTAACCATAATTTTATGTATCTTGAGATCATTATAAGATTCTTTCAAGGGGTTGCCTCTAAGTATATCTAAAAAGTGAAAATCAGCATTTGACCCCGGAAAATTTTAATTCTTATATACCCCAGATCTTAAACTAGGATTTATACCCACACATTCACATCACAATCCAAACCAAAATATGTGTTGGGTTTATGTCTTCTGAAAGTCCCTTAATGGAAGTGAGAGGTCATCTCCTAAGACTTTTGCATGAAAATTATATTTTAAGAGAAACTGTGCTTTTTAAAAAAAAATGCCAAAATTCTTAAGATATATTGTCATGTAGAAGCATGCATTTTTTATTAAAACCTATGACTGAATAATTTTTGGAATCAAGAAAAAATTTTGAATTATTAACATATTATGCATATAAGAATGACTGACCTTTCAGCTGTGTTCCAGTGACTTCCAGAGTCATCATGTCTTTTGAATTAAGAAATAAATTCTTAATACCAGGCTAGTACCTGGCTCTTATTACAAAACATTTTTATTCATGAATTAATTTCATTCAGTATTTATTCAAGAAGTATTTACTGAGCACCTGTGTGCCAGCAGGAGGAAGGATATACAGCCCTTGCATGAAGGCGTTCACAGAACTGAGCACAAGCATTTCGAGAACAAGGCAGAGTGGAGTCGGCATCATAAAAGAGGCGGGGACTGGGTGAGATGGGAGCCCGGGGTGGAAGAGGTTGTGTCGGCTTTGGAGGCAGCTGAAACCAGAGGCACCTGAAACAAGAGCCAAAGGACGAATGTGATTTGGTATAGAATTATTCTACATGGCAGGAATTTGGAAATTTCTTCTAAAGAAATAATTTTTCTTAAGGAAATAAGTTATAGACAGATAGTAACCGTCACAGAGATGACTTTCACCCACCATTCAGGTGACTTGTGAAACAGTTCAGACACTGTCAGTTCTTGATTGACCTCTGACCTTTGCACATGGGAGGATTTCTGCTCTTCTCCTCAAAATACTTTTCTCTCGCTTGCCCAAAAGCAGTAAACAAGAGAGGAGGAATAACCATTTTAATGCTATAATTTGATATATATTTATTGTGTGCCAGATTTTCTGCTAGATATTGAAAGGCAACTATTAACAAGCATACATGATCCTTTTTCTGAAAAAGCTTTTACAGAATGGAGACAGCCAATTAAGTAATAGAATAAAAATGTTTAATGTGTAATAAGAAAAACAATACACAGGGGCTATCGACTTCTGGTATAAGGTAGCCTGGATTCAAATCTGGTCTCCATTAAATATTTGTCATGTAATCTCTTTATGCTTCAAGTTTTGACAGAAATATATTCCCAGCTCGCCTCATGGTCTGAGCAGCCATTCCTGGTGGGCAACGGCTTTCCTTCAGGTGGTGATTCCACCTTGTGGCCTCACCATCCCTTAGGGCTCCATCTTAACTGCCAAAGGGGAAAGAGGGAGTGCGGAAGAGGCCCCACTGCTCTTCAAAACACCGGTCTGGGAATGGCATCCATTGGCTAGAACTCAGTCTTTCATATGGTTACCCTTAATTCAAGAGATGCTAGAAAGAGTGGCCCACCAGTACGCCAGGAGTGTGAGAAGAACGTGGATTTATTGAGCAGCCAGTAATCTCTGACACAAGCTGTAAGCCCTGTGAAGAAGTTCAGGCTCGATTATGAAAGTAATAAGCCGTTGACAGCAAAGGAGTAAAAATGACCATAATTCTCATTTTAGAAGTCATTCAATCAGCAGCAAAGAGAATGGCTTGCAATGTTGGTTGAACTAAAAGATTAGTCAGCGAGACAAAAAGAGATGCAAGTTTTCATGAGAAGTGTGGGAGGCGAATTCAATTTGGGACATGTCGAGTACGACGTGCTTCGGGATCACCGGTGATGATGCAGATATACGCTCTGGTTACCTACTCTGAAGTCTGAAGCTCAGGGGAGAAATCTGACTGGTGAGTTTTCCATTTATGGATGTAGCTCTGGGAGTGGGTAGGAAACACCTATATATAAGGAATAGACAGAGGAAGGGAACTGGCAAAGGAGACTGAGGAGCACTCCAAGGAGAAGAAAAAGCAGCAGAATGTGGTGTCACAGATACCACGGAAAGAGATGATTATTTTAAGGAGGCAGTGGTCAGCCATGTCAAGCAAGACACTGGATTTCATGAAAAAGAGCTTGTGGCTGAATATGCTGGTTACCCTGTTTCCTTACTGTCTTCTCCCCTTTCTGTCCCTGGCCGCTGAGCCCTGTAGACTTTCTCACCCTGGGGCTCCCTGCCCTCTACCTTCCAAATGAGCTTGGCCAGTGGGAGGCGATGGCGGGTCAGAAGGCGGAAGAGGGCAAGATGTTTTCCCCATTCCCTCCGTGCTTTGGCGTCTGGTCTCGGGAAGTGGGTGCTTTCCACTGCGACTTCAGTTCCTACCAGGAGTCCCCGTCTCCCTGGTTCCGGTTCTCACTATTCCAGTTCCTTCTCTGTCTCTTCCCTCCCAGCAATGATAATGGATTCCCACGGCCCCTGCTCTTTGAGAGCATCACCATCACGTTTGTTGCCTACATCACTGGAAGTAACTCCTTCTTTGAACCATCTTGAATGGAACCTGCTTCCCGCTGGCATGCTGATTGATAAAATAATTTTAATAGTAAGTTAGAAACAAAATTGAGAGGGGTTGAAAAGTGAGTATGTAGGGAAGAAGGAGTTAGACTTTCAAGGAGTTTGGCTGTGGCATTAATCTCTCACTCCTTTCCCCTTGGAGAAGGGAAAGCAGAGAGATAGGACAACCAGTGGAGAAACCCCGTAGGGTAGGGGGGAGTTCGTTCTGTCCAAGATGGAAGAGACTTGTTTATGTTTACATGCTGATGGAAAAGGGCCAATAGAGATGGGTATATGGTTGCTATTTGCGAGGAGGGGATTCACTGACTGTCTGAGGTGTGTGAGAAGGCAGAATTTGGGACATAGAACATGGATGGAGGAGTGTCCTATGGAGGGGTGGGCCACCTTATCCAGTGTAACTGGAGGAGTGGAAGACAGGACGGGTAGGGGAACAAATAAGTTTGTAGGTGTGGTGTTAGGAAGTTGAGACAGTCCTCGTCTGAGGACTTACATATTTTTCTATAATCACAGAAAAGTCAGAGTAGAATTAATATAGGGATGGGTATTTGCCAGGCAAACACTGATGGAAGTACAAGGAGGTGAGGAAACTGAGAATATTGGCAAGATGTACTGGGAGAATTTAAGCCACACAGAAATAGGGGTGAAGGTGGAGGGGTGCTAATGGGGAAAGAATAGGAGGTTAAGGCCTTACGATTCAGTGAGGTTTAAGATCATATATATAAGGAGTAATTTGAGTAAGAAAGATAGGAAGCTATTTTTCAGGAAGGAAACTGTCTGAACTTATGATTTCAGAGATGGAAGAATTTTGGATGACAACAAGATTTGGGATACGACTCAAGGATGCATGACTGAAGTGAAGTGGATGAGAAGGTTACTGTAAGTGAAGACAATGAAGTAGCTGTGATGATGGAGGACTTGGGATGGAGGGGAATTAAAGTATTCAGGATCGCTGCTTCAGTGAAGGGGAAAGTGAATGGGGAAAACATCTCTTCCCCATTCTAGGAGTCCCTACCATTTTCCTTGTTATCCTAATAAGATCCCACCACTACATTCCCCTCAGAACCCTGGGTCTCACGTGATCATGCCATATGGGAACCCCAGGCCTAGAGTTCAGCTTTCCCCTCTATCCCCTCTCTCCCACCATGTCGGGGGTTCATCGCTGAGAGTCCCAGCTCCCACTTTCCACGTGGTGGAAAACTGGCTCTGGGGACACGGCAAGGTATACGCTGCTATTCTGGCCACCAGGGCTTGTTGGGGGGAGGGCAACACAAGCTGAGGAAAGATGTGCTTCTGCTCTCTTAATCTTGATTATGGAAAGCACATTTTTTGTCTTCATCCTAGTTGGCCTCTGTAGAACCAATGGTAGGTGTGTC